>JAQFZX010002034.1:0-22586 GCA_034682405.1 Hydroisotoma schaefferi | reverse complement strand
GAATGAATAAAATCGGTTCAAGAATCATGGAGTTATTCAACTTTTAGTTTGTCGGTATTATAAGTATTCACCCGATACTTGTACTCTACACTGAAGTTAACGACCTACTTTGCTACTACGAGTCGTTGTAATTAAATAATCTAAGAGGACGTCGAGTCAAGACAAGACGGGTACAATTTTATTACATCTTGAGACAATCTGCTAATGCCAAGAAATTCTCTGAGCTTTAAACGAGTTTTACTATGCTCCACTTTACATTTTCCGCAGGCTACTACTTTCATTTATTTATGACGTGTTTTCCCCGAGGTTTCTTCGCGGCGCGGCGTATACTAAGTGCGGACGTTAAGGCTTCGTTCAATCTTTATTCAACACCGTGTGGATGGAAGGTTGCTTCCTTTCCTGTTCCTGGTAAATGTTTAAATGGATTTTATCGTGCGACTTCAACTACAACTATGTGGAGTCTTTGCTCCCTTTAATATTGGATTTCTTGACACAAAGAGCTTTGCACACCTCATTGGTTCCTTTTCTTACTTTACTTCACTCTTTCGTTGAGACTTAAAGCATCCTGTTGACGACTAACGAGACACTTAGATAAAATAGCGAGTTGCTTGAACAAGACGTGAAATAGCTTGAGTATACTAGGTACTAGGTAGGAAAGCAATACAACTCCAATGAAAAATAGCGGTTCAATAATGCAGTCAAACTATAGAAAGAAACACATGTAACAACAAGGATAGAGCTGAAACGTGGTCGACACGGACGATTTAAATATGCTACAAGAAACAACTAAACCGTTATCAATACTTGAAAAAGCGCTTTTAACTTTAAATTAAGCTGTGTTGTATATACCACGCTGATGCTTGCACAAAGAGTCGCAGTCGGTGTCACAAGTTTAATATTGCTATTAAATATTTAGTGCCTAGTAAGAAACCAAAAGAGGGCCGAATGCATCTTCAAAGCATCTTCCAAAGACTTTCAAGCCAAATTTGCTTTTCTTTTTATCTCTTATGTTATTTTTTTCAACAACTACAACACGTTAACGAAACATGATGACCGTATTATAAAAACGATAAGTTTTATTGCACAGGATATATACTTTAGGGTTTATGCATTGGAAATAAAGATGACTAACCAACTGATAAAACATATTGGAAAATGCAAAAACAAAATAAATACTACGCATACATCGCTTGTTTTGTAGTTTTCTTTGTGAATCTCTGCTGCATAAATGCACGACATAACAAGATTCGCTTGAATGAATATTTAGACTTATTGACAGCAAAAGTTAGCTTGAGTCGTGGAACTGCCTGGAACGAATTTGTTGCATAATAATTTGAGAAACTGGGGTGCATATATTTCTGCGAATAAAAGGGTTTGCAAATTTCTCCAATATGCGGAAACATTTTAAGTGAACAAAGTGAACACATACCTTAAGTTCAATTCACAATACGTCTAGTTACTTTTCTAAGGATCCCTTCATTTCATGGATGAAACTATTCAATCAGTTTCCCCAGAAAAAACTCTTGGTCATTGTGTAACAATTTGAGCCACTTTTTATTCTGCAATTTCCTATTCTTTTGCAATTTACGAAACTTTCCCAATTCCATTTATGCGTGTTTGGGAATATAGTTGTAGTGGATTATTACGACATTCTCTCAGCAATTTGCAACTTTCCACATTATAAACACTGCATTAAATGAAAAAAGCTAGCACTGCACTGCCTAATACATTAGGAAATGAAGCTCTAAACCTAAAACGTTGCTTGCAGGCATGATGAAGGAATTCTTCCGTGCCAGCAAGGCTAAGGCCTTCCATCATGAAGGCAAGCAAGGTTTAACGCTTAGAAGATCTTCACCACTGTGCTTGCAGGCATGAAAGAAAAGAGGGCCTTACAAAAGGCCAACACCTTTTCCTGGAAAAGGAAAGACTACATACCGTAAAAACACATAGAAATTTATGCGGAATTGATGGGCGTTTTGGTAGTAAAAAAATATAAATTATTGTTCCAATTTTTTATGCCACTCTATGCATAGTTGCAGTTGGGTTCTACAGCCCAAGTAGTCTATACAAATATACAACGTATTGCTCTACTGTTTCCAACTAAGTTCGGATTAACTTTCTCCGCTTTATTCAAAATGTGGTATCGTAATTCCTAGAAATTTCAGTTCTTATAACTTCGAAGTCCTAGCCTTGGACCAATCTATCCATCCAATGTGTGGCACATTGTTAAATCCAATCATTTCGGTTATTTACTGAAAGGTTAAACCAGGTTTACACTTTTAAAATGCTCACATGATGACAAAATATAAATCTTTTCACAAGACTGAGTAGTTTACTAACATAAGTGAACTGTGTCACAGCATGAATAATCGCCGTGGACGGCCATTATTATGACCAATTAGGGGCCAGGTCATGCATACCGTATTTCCCGATTTAATTCCCCCCTACGAAATAATCCCCCCCCCGGTATGATTCCCCATGGGGTCCGGACCATTTGAAGTAATAATTATTTTTTAAATTAATTTATAATTATCAAAAGCAGAGAATGAGGTTTTTTGAAACTTTAAAATGTTTTTTGTAATTTAATTAAGGAACTACTTTAGAGAATGAACATAGTTGAAACAAAAAATTACTAGTATTTTAAAATTGCCATTAAAAAAATTAAACTGAAATTTTATTATTTAAACGATTCATATTCTTTAGTTTAATTGCATATTCTTATTCACTCAATTTCAGTTTTAAAATAATTATGAATTACTGGGAACGGCTGGTTAATTTTTTCATTTTGAAAGACAAATTCAGCAAAAAAAAGTTCAAAAAGTTTATTTTTTGGTGGAACTTTTAATTAAAATTACTACAAAAATTATCAAAAAGTCTGGGTCCTAAACGAAAAATTCGATTGAAATAATAATTCCCCACCCCAAAATAATTCTCCCCCGGTATTGTTCCCCATGGCAAATCGGAGTTTGAAAAAATAACTCCCCAGGGGAATTAAATCGGGAAATACGGTAGGTCAAGTTAGTTTTTGCGAAGAAGTTTAGAAAAAACTTTTGAAGGTGTTCTTCGCCTTTTTAAAGCAAAGAACAGAAATAAATCGAAGAATGATTCGCATTGTAGGAGTTTTATGCTATCTGCAAGGTAGGGGAATTTTTATCCGAGCCAATTGCCTTCCGTCTTCGCTTTTATCATAAAAGGTCGGCAAAAATTAAAAAAAACACCCTTACAACTGTAGAACTTAGTTTTTGTTGAATGGCAAGCAAGGATTATCATAAACTAACAGAAAAAACACCAAGCCCTTCTCGTCATTTCATTGCTACTATATTATAAATAATGCTGCTTAATGTACGGGAGCGTCAAGCTTATCTTCAAAGCTTTACGCTCTACCGAAGGCTTATGGCTCATAGAAGTGTTCATGTGTTCAAATATTGTTACTTCTTAAGCTCCAGAATGCTAAGAACCTTTCTGGCGATTCAAAAACCGGTTGAGAAGATATTTAATTAATTGCTAATTAGCAAACATAATATAAATTACTCAAAAAATAACCGGCAGCCCTTGCAAACAAAGTTTATTATGGCATGGCACATTTATAAAAGTAATCAAAATTAATTCACCATTAATTATCAAAAACCTTTATTTTATACTTTAGTCTGAATTCAATCAATTTGAGTCAGGCGTTCTTAGGAAAACTTTTTCTAGACTTATTCGTCGAATCTGAATTAGTAAATTCTGCTGTTCAATGAATCAAACTCTAACTCTTGCCTTCCTGGTTTTAATTGCTGTGAAATTAAAATTATAAAGAACTGCAAGGAATAAGTTTAGTAAACTCGCCATAGTTTGAATTTAGGTTTTATAGTTCTGGCTGATTTGTAAGAAGGCATCTGCCGTGATTCTTTGTCCCCGTGTTTTTTATCTCATCAACCTAAATTCTAATTAATGGTCCTGCAGATTTATTTACAAACTTTTCAAAGAATTTCCATCAAACATGCTGGAACGCTGCTTGTTCAGAAAGCTGACGGACGATTAACCGCTTTAGGTTGATGAGGCTGACGTTGACGATCATTACCCACGTCATTTCAGCCACTAGCCTCAACCATTACTTTACTTCTTAAGCTATTTCCTACCAACGATTATTATAAGGATTTGGTAGGTCTCTGAGTTGGCTAATCATAAATATATGCGAGTGAATCATTAATAGTAGATCATCTAAGGAGCAACAATGGAATTCTAGATGGCTTGTGCCCATTTAGTCCACCTGTTAATATTCTCTATTTTATTTCTCACTGTAAGAAGTTATATAAATTCTGATTTGTGTTAGTGGCGTTAAAATTTCAGTTAATTCAAGGAGGTTCTTGGGGAAAGGCATTTGCTTTATAAAGCGGATGGAAATTAGAGACATTAAATTAGAAAAGGGTAGGTTTCTTAGAATCTGAATTATTAAGACCAAGTGGTATACAAGATTAATTACAAGGGTCGCCCACCCATCTATTCCAACTCGAAATCAAACTTGCGTTATCAAAACTGAGATGGCCAAACTTATGTGCAAAATTATATGAAAGCCGGACCGTGTTAAATCCGGGAAAAATTAATGAACAAATGGCATCAAGATTATGGTTTAATCAGACTCTGGTTTGCTTAAAATAAGAACTTTAACAAGTAGACCAGCCAGCCAATATTTTTACCCGCACTCGGTCGGGGCTTAGATCGTCTTTCTTTTATGCCGAAATAAAACAAGTTGATCTGTTTGTGATGAGACCACATATCAAATATTGTGTTGAAATCAACACCTTTTTCTCGTCTTTAACGCCGTGAAAGGCAGTTTTAACTAGAACGTGTCAGTGACAGATAGCAGGCAATAGACATTTGCACTGACTCATTTACAACTGTCCCAGAATTTCCAACCTTTTCTAATTTACCTTGCATTGTTCGGGCATGGCCTTTTTATTATTAAATATGGGGTTTGCGTGTTCATAAAAACATTTCCTGTCGAGTGTAGTTTACACTAAATACGTAAGTTTAATCAGTAATTACACACTGTCCATTTTTACCCGTGAGGACAAGATGTTTAGACGTTAACCTAGGATTTGAGCATCACTACCCAATATATTCCACCCAAACCTAAAAGCCTTGCCTACTTTTGATTACCTTATTTTAGTAAGATGTACATGTACTTTCGCTTACAAAATTTAGAAAGTTAAATGCTGGAATCGAAAGGCTCGTTAAAACATCTAAACAATACTTTCTTAAACAATCGCTAAGTTTCGATTTCATGGAACAATGAGTTCCCCGATCCAACAAGAAGAATGATACAAAAAACAATAGGCAAGCTCTGAGGAAATCGAAAGCGAGCTTTCGGTTTCATGAGTCTCATTTCATTCTTCACCACAACCCACAAACCAGTGCAATAGACAATGAAATAGAAAATGTTGTTTAATTTTTATTCTTGAAATCCAGCACAGTATTTATTTTAGCTCACTCAGTTGCCATTTTACGATACATAAAGTTAGAATTTTTAATTTTTAAAGTTATGAAGCAAATGAAAATAAGTTACCACTTATTACTATTACTGCTAGGCATATCTTTTCTGCTACAGGAACTGGCAGCGCTGGATAGCGGCGGAGGTTTAGATAATAATTAATACGATTTTTACAAGCATAGTAAGAAATGATACACGAAGTAATTTTGTATTGACTGCCCTCGGTAATTGTCTTGCCAATAATTGCAGCAGCAGCAAAGTGTGGGAAACGGGCTGAGCCTGGGCCCTGCAAAGGATCAGTTCCTCGATGGTATTGGAACAGATGGGAGCACCGATGTCTTATGTTCACTTATGGCGGTTGTAAAGGGAACGACAATAATTTCGAAAGTCTCGAGGACTGCAGGGATGCTTGTAAAGGTCAGATTCATATACGACTTTTACAAAGTAGTTGTATGGAGCTAACAATAGGCTTTTAACGGTCTTATATGCGTGTTGATTTACTTTGTGCTTGGGAGGTCTCTTCAAAGAGACTTAATACTATTTTAATTGAGAAACACTACAGAAGGCACCGTAAAAGTCCCTTGGACTCTGAGGAGAATGAAAATATGACACTTAAAACTTATTTGTGAATTGCTTGCAGACGTCTTGCTCCTAAATGACGACGACAACAGTGACGAACTGGCAGTCCAACCTCCGCCATCATCGCCAGAAGCAGAGATATTCCCCATTAATCCGGAACCTGAGAAAGCCTCCAGTAATCCTGAACCTGAGATAGCCCCCAGTAACCCTGAACCTGAAATATCCCCCCCTACCCCGGTTTCTGAGATAATTATACCAAAACGTTCCCAACCCAAAAAGAAAATTATACCAAAAACAGTCATTAAACCTTCGAAAAAAATTTCAAAAAAGCCAAAGCCACCTGCATCAAACTCTAAAGTAAAAAAACCGCAGCCACCTAAACCAAACATTCAAGGTAAAAAGCCACATCCACCTAAACCAAACCCTAAAGGAAAGAAGCAAAAACCACCTACATCAAAAAAACCTATAATCTCTAAAAACAAAGTGAAAAAGGCACCCGGGCCTTCGCATGTTCCGCTAAAGCCAAAAAATATCCAGATTCCAAAAGAAAAGATCGAAGTGGACGACACTTTGGAGCCTGGAAAAAGTAAGCTGACTTTAATCTGTTTCATCAACTGACATTTCATGTTATAACCAGAAGTTATATTTTTAATAGTTGTCAATCAAAAACTAGAATTAGTGTTGGCCAGTAGAATAAAATATTTCTTTCCGCTTCACTTAGGTTCAGCAAGCTTCTGGAAGTGCGTTAGACGTGGAAAAAAGATGAGTTGTAAGCAAAGTAGAGTTTACTTTTACTAAAAGTCATTGCTTAAAATTCCTTTTGCTAACAGTCTTAAAAATTTGATAGGCGTGGAAGACCCAAGTCCAGTAGTTGGACGTTCGAAAACTTCACCAAGTAAGAAGAGAGTTTAAAAAAGGATCAGAAGACCCTACTGGCTCATCATTTTATACTTAGAGGCTCGTGGATCGCAAGGGATTAGGAATAATAAGGGTTGTAACGAGTCCACTAAACTAAGAGCATTTCTAGCTAAAATAAATCATTGTAACACGTACATCTGCCTAGATTTTATGCGATTTTCTAACTCATGTCAAAATAATAGAACTTTATTTGTCCAGTATACGTCGTATGTTTCATAATTCATATAAACAAAGTGCTAAGATAACGTACAGGGTCGGTTTAATCAAGACCACCTTGCTAATACTATTTCCGTATAAATGGAGCCAATAACGGGACAAGATTACGAGCTAGATTTGATAATGAAATCCTTCCGTTTGATCACCTCGTAAACCACAGATCGTAAATTTGGCCTACCCTTCTCCATCTCCTTTCATGATGTCTCCCTGTGGTAATGGCCAAGGAGGGTGATTTCGGGTAACTACCAAGTCAGAACTGTAGGGGAATTTCAATTCAAATACTTTAAATCCTGGTGTATTACCCGACCTTGGGAAACAACGGGAAAAGCTTTTAAGGCATTTTAATAAGCTTTTGCGGGTACTTGGGTCGGGATTTACAAAGTTTTAAGTGACCATTTTAAGGGTTAAATCACAGCCATTTTAAATGTACATGCTGCAACTTCTATTAAACACGTCGGGAGCTTCTTTTTTTTTATCGTATGTACACTTGTAAGAAGCATATTGTGCTCCGCGGTGAAGACCTGGATATTTTTAATTCTACCTCTGTTCTGCTCTGATCTGAAAATCTACTTGAACCTACAGAACAGAAGTAGCAAAACACACTTTACAATGGCTGGTAGGAAGGATTACCTTGACGAAAAGGGTGAAGGCTTTTGTTTTATGAGATAACTACACGAAACAGAGGGAGAGCGGGACCTACAACAGATTGGTACCATTTACTACATTATTTATGATTTCAATATAAGTACTCGTATACCCGTAAAATTCCCATGTACGAGGCTGATATCGATAATCATTCATGAGGGTTCGGGTGTAGGAGTAGGAAGTCTTTATTTGAAAGTGCAGGCATGTTTAGAGATGTTGTATCGCTCTGGATTAAATCTCACCAGCCAAGCTCAGTGGTTGGATTTTAGTGGTGCATTTATATCGTGCAGTGCATGCATGCGAATTTAAATTAACAAGTAGAGCAGATGTAATTTGGATGGTGAGAACTTATTTATTTATACAGAAATGTGCTCAGTGTTTATTATTTATTAATACAGCTTTAGAGGCATTATGATCACCAATTAACAAAGGTGTAGACAGCTTTTTGGAATGGTTGTTGTTGCATATTTAATTCTAGGTTTTAACTTCCCGTCTCCTTCTATTTTGTAAGGATAGTTGATGCTACAGGCCTTGATTTAACCTTTGCAATTCCAAGGTTCTGTCTGTATGTACCTGAATCAAGTACTTTAACTAATGTCCACTAGAACAGCTAACTAACGATCACATTTGATTTTTGCTTAACTTTGTTTGTGAAATAATTTCTCTTACTATTTTACTATTATTAAATTTCTTGGGTTTGGCTCGCAACCTACCTCACTCAGGCTTAGCATACACTAGTCAACTGCTTTATGGTGTGTACCAAAGCGTTTCCATGAAAAAAAGTAGGTAGGTTGATGCAGCAGCTTTTACTTAGCGAAGCATCCTTTCTTGGCAGCCAAAATTATTGCTGGGTTTATTTCCAGCAAACAGAAATCCTTCTGTGAGATTCCCTTCTTACAAATAGCTTCACTTTCTCAGAATTTTACTAGTTTCGAAGAAAATAACATTTACACATTAGAGGATCTAATAAAATAAGTATGAAGTAATAATAGTCTCTTACTCCAATAATGCCAACGTCCCAGTGAAGCAGAAGTAAGCCGTTATGAAAAACGTTACCCTTAACAAAAGTTAAGCTGTCCATAACAGAGTAAAAGCTTCCGGCGGCTTTCCTTGAAAAAAGTTGGGTAAAAAATCGCAAACGACTATTCGGCTAACGTTATTGGATAATCCGGGAGGTTATCGTATAATCCAGTTCTCTGGTTTTATATATGGTTCAAAGCTAAAAAAGGAGGTGATTTGCAGAATAAAATTACTAGACTACTATGGTACTAAAATGTCATCTGGTACGATTAGTAACAGACAAGGATCACGACTTAGGAATACTTTGGGATTTAAAGGTATGATTCTCCTTTCTGGTAGAATTATAGTATCTTCAGGAACTCAAGCATTTATTATTACATGAAGATTTGGAAACTATGAGGGATTAGTAACCCTAACCGAGTGATAGCTTAAAAACTATTCGGATAAATTACTCACCTCTGTAAACGAGTTAATTATGGAACAGTGGCACGCTGTTTTACCGTACATTCCCAGAACCACGCCCGGGTATCTATTAAATTATATAGGGCAAGACGCTCCTTGTATACACTGGAATATCCCTTTTCTAGTGTTTTGCATGCGTTACTCTAGAAGGTTGTTGTAATTCTGGGTTAATCGAAAAAAATACAGCAATTGCATCTGCCTTCGGAAGTTTAAAGTTTCGTATTGAAGCATTCAGCATTCTTTTACGAAACTTTTTACTTCAAAACTTCCTTTTTTAACATACATTTTAGTTCCTGCAGTGGAGAGCCTATTGTATCTTCTCGAGTGGCGCTCTTTATGGAGCACTTAGATAATGCTTAAGAGGCTGAACTATACTACGGGTAGTTTTTATTCAAAACTGGCTGGGCTGGAGAAGCCGGAATTTATCTATCTATGCAAATATACAACACCCAGTTTCACAATACGGTGATGTTTGGGAGCCTGGCAAGCGGTCTACTTTTATATGGCATTTACTTTCTCTAATCTAGTGTAGCAGCTTTTATAGGGACAGATGGCGGACTTTAACGTTCAACATAAAAGTTACATCCGTGCTTTGTAGCGTCGCCGTTCTTCACCCTTTTATAAAACCTCGCTTGTATTGGATCTTGAAAGACACATAAAAATATCTGGATCAGACCAGAACATCCTAGACTAACTTTACTCATCGCATCAATATTTTGCAAATTAAAAACGAAATTTTCCAAATTTAAAATTGAAATCTCCACCTTATAAAAGCTTACTTACTTATGTATCTAAATATTGGTAAGTCTGGAGATGGCGTTGGTAAGCTTAGCTATCGGTGTCGTTAATATTTATTAATATATTTTATAGCCATCTTTATTATTATATTTAGCTGTTTGAATAAGCTAGTCAGTTGCATGTGTCTCCTTTCCCTTTCTCGGTGACTTTACTTATCTCCTTCATCGCAGAATTTCAAGTGAAAGTATATTGGCTGAGGAATTAGCATACATATTATAGATGCATATGATTTTAGGATCCATAAGTGTCCCAAATATTGAAAACCTCGGGCGAATATGCTTTCTGGGTACAATTTCATCAGTTCCAGTTCGTAAAATAGCCTTTCATTCGACTCTGGGCAGGCAGCTCCATTCCTAATAAAATAAAGTACGCGGTCGGCTGGGTAGCCAGAGATCGTAGAGATCGTAAACTTGATTCTATTCTAAAACTAGTACTATTATTATACTAGACGTAATATGCAAAGAGGGTTTGCGTGTAGCAAAACTAACTTAAGTGGAGAAAACGTCGTTTAAGATTGTAGATTTGTAGCAACCTGTACATCAGATGGCCTTGACTTCAACTTAGGAAAGATCAAAGGAATTTCCTGGAATATCTGGACATAATCCTGTACCGTCGGTCTTGGAACACCCTGTACTTATCTCTGGCTGGGTTTTAGTAGTAAATTTATGACAAAAGTGAACTGCCGCTGTCTCTTCATCTGCTTGGCACTGGCACTACTGGCACTCTTTAGAGAAAAGATGGTCGGTCGGCCGATGTGACGGATGATATGCTAATTTATGACTAATTTTCTTGGCTCATAATCTTCCTCTTCTTCTCTCCTAAAACCCTCAGCTTGTGTCTTGTTCTCTGAATTAGGCCACTACTTCACAAGCACTAGACCCACTTTTATTCAACTATTAGCAGTAGTTTATTTTAGGTAGGACTTAGGAATACTCGTTGCACAAATGCTACGTAGGGCATTATATAGTTTAGCAGATGTACTTTCACTTTATACAAAGCCACTACCACTTGTGCTACAAAATACTGGTCTTGTGCTTCAGGCTTAATTGCTAAAGCCGCTCTGTGGAGTTACAGCGGTAGCAGAACACCTTGTAAAACTAGAGCTTGAAACAAATAAAACCTTGGACAATAGCTGGATTTAACTAATGCAACCGTATAGTTTTTGGAATTATGGGTTTAGCAGCCGCAAGGAGTTGTAGAGATTAAGGAGATATTTGCCCATGTTTTCAAGGTGTATTAATTATTAAAAATGTATGAGATGCAGGTGGTTAAATTAGCTTGTAAAATACGAAAAATCAACATAATTTGTATAAGGATTTACCCTTGCCTGGCACATATCATAGAAAGTTTTAACGTTTAGTCATTCTCTCAACCATTACGCGCGTTTACTAAGTGATCATTTTCTGATATAACTTACCTACTAAGTTATAAACTTTTGGTGTAACGTCCTATATAATAAGCATACGCGACACTTGCGACTATAATCGATAGAAGTGCTGTCATTCTCTCATGAATGTGAAACCTTAAGCCGTAGTACGGAGAAAGTTTAGACTTCAACATTAAGGAGAAAGTTTACGGATTAATTTATACGGGACTTGTAGAGAAATAAGTACGTTTCTGCCACATTCTAAAAGGTATAAATACCTAAATACTCCAGTTGAAATTAGAAGCCTTGGCTACTACCGGGGGAGGGGGAGGTCATTAAAGTTTCACAACTGCGATATTAATTCGTGTTTTCTAAATAGTGTTAAAAACAAACTAACCATTATCAAACAACTTGGACATGTTTCTTTCTAAAGAATACGGGTTGATGGAGAGTCCAGGCTTACCTGTAAATCAACAAAGTAGACAACAAATCATTATTACACATCGTTATGTTATATTCCAATGGCTTTTCAGTCCCAGAGAGCTCAACTCTTCTAAATACTAGCGATTAATTACACCTAATTCTACTCTTTTCAACGTATCAAGGGCTTATGTAATAAAGCAAAGGCTTATTGTTTATTATTGAAGTATATTACATCTTCTTCTTATTGCATCTTTATTCACGATTTTGCACTAACACCAACCTAGTTTCTAAACAATAGTTTTAAAAACAGCGATACGGCCAAAGCTCTAAAATAAACTTTAGCTGTATCCAGGTTTAAGAATGTATTTGGCTTTAAACTAGCAAACAACTTTAGTATTATGTTGAGAAGTGCAGCGCAGCGGCGTAAAAGCTAGATTTTACAAAGGGAAAAGTTTTTGAGGGAAGGGAAGCATAAAATAAAACTAACACACTTTCGGTGTACAATAATTAAGTGGTGGCTTTTGAAACGTATGCAGTAGTATATGAATGAATAGGCATAGCTGCCTTTTTGTTCTGAAGAACTTGTACTCGGGAGGATTAAGAAATTGAAAACTGACTCCAGGCAGGCAGGTTTATTCTTCGGTTTCAGCAAATATTCTGTTGAATTGTTGTTGAGGAAAGGTTGAAAGAAGGGAAGTTTATGAGCCCCTAAGGACCCAACTAAGCTAAATGTTCCTATTTAAATTTCAAGACTCACTCCACTCCAGACTACCACTAAACAGGGACAGAAACGCCCGAGGTTTTATTCACAAAAGGTGACGATTCCAGGACGTAAATGGTTTCGTTAATGTTGAAATAAATAATCCACAGTTCAAAGGCTTGGGAATCGTATGATGATGTTAATTTTAGACTAACTTTGAAAGATTAAAAGTATAGACGAACGCAAAGTGGGTATTTATTGGCAAATTTATTACACTTATTGACTTTGATGATGCCATGCAACGGAATATGGACGTTTATTGTGTGAGCTTTAATAAAATCTTCATAAACCCAAAACCCCCAGAAAATCTCTGCGAATTGAAACCCTGTAAACCCGGACATCTTATTCAATAGGTTGTTCCCTGTCACTAACTTTTCTTCCTAGAGATGAAGCTTTCTCTTTGTAAGTTATCTCTTTCTCTTCTAATGTATTGGTAAAATTACTTTTCTAGTAGGTATAGTTGCTGATTGGTTACTAATGATAATGAAAATGTTTAAAATCAAAAGTAAAATACAGCCCTCTTCTGAAGAGAATGCATAGAACAGAAAATAATAAGTTTAAGGGTCTGAAATACTTTTTTAGTTTTAGGAAAACGTTTTACTTTCTTAACTTCTCTGCATTTCTGTAGTGTTATTCTAGTGATTGCACTTTATTTGGTCAAAAGAGGCTATGAAAAATGAATAAAAACTGCATGCAAACTAGTGGATATTTTTATCTGGGAAATACTTTCTTCAAACTCATTAAATTTATAAACATCTACACCTGTTATAGCTGGGTTGTTCTACAACATTTATGAACCCGAGCTAATGTTTCTTCAGTATAATTTAATCCTTTCCTCTACTTTGTTCAGCATTTGGAAAGTTAGTCAATAGATTTTGTGGCCGTTACTAATTACAAGTTTGCATTAACGTATCCCTTTAAAGAAGAGCGCACCACTTTCTCTGCCTAAATTCCCTCGCTTCTCTTACTTTGAAGTACCTCTCTGTAGAGATAATAGCCTTGGTTCGTATAAGAATAATTCTGATATTTTGTTTAGATGGATAGATGCAATTTAGCAACCACGAAGCTATGTTGTGGGGGAAGTTACAGAAAGAGAGTGAGTTTCAGAGTCAGAGTTGCCTGAATTCTACTAATTAGTTCCTTTTCAAAGTATCATGGTCTCTAAAGTAAATTAAAAAAACTCGCTTTGAACTATCCTTAATTCCTTCGAGTATTTTAGATTGTAGCATTTATAGTTAGTTGGACGTTTCACCATCTTCCGCAGTTAGTAATATTTGGGAGTATTCAGCTTGTCTGTGAAGTCTAACATTTTTACATGGTGGTTTAATGTTATGATACGAAATTCGTAGATCTGAATCAAAATACAGAAATGTTAATAATATGTGTATAATGTAACACTCGTTATTATAGCATTCTCGTCGACTATAAACTGAAAGTGATACAGGTTACTGTTACACTCGCTTTTATACGATGCGACCTGGAATAAAACTTCAAAGGGTCACACGATCTATTTTCAAGAAACCCACACTTTCCTTTTTGTGTTTACCTTTAATTTGAAGACAATACTGAATATAGAATATTTATAGATGTAGGTTATATTTATATCGTTATGTTTATATTTATAGGTTACATAGAATATAACCGACTGTTCACATTACACGCTAAGCACATATTAAACTATTTTCTACTTCTGAAGTCATCCAACAGAGCTTATTCTTATAAAATGTCATTTATAACCAAAAGGGGACTGACTGTGACTGTCAGTTCCACTTGGTTTAGAGAAAGTTCCTATTTTTAATGAAAAAAATATAAAAGTTTCAAGTCACAAAATGTTACTGTACAGTTGTTTCCAACTAATTGACACTTCTTGGTAACGGTGTCTTGTCAAGTGGTGCGATTTCTTGTCCTACTTTCAGCCTGTTTCTACTTGAGAAATAAAAACTTTGTTTTCCATCTGTTTATTGTTATTAAAATATTCAGAAAACAAAAAAGTCTGCTGCTGGGCTTGTTGAAGTTTTTACTGTTTGACGCAATATTTTGCAACTGACAGCTAAACGAACTTATATCCACTAAGTTCCAGTAAAAAACGCTGTTTCTTCATAAATGAGCTAACAAAGGGGGGTTACTATGAAAAGTAAAGTTGGTAGGATTTTTATTCTTCCAAGATCGGTGAAAGTAGGCCAGTGAATTTTAAGGAGAGAAAAAAACAAGCTGTGAGCAATATGTTTGGAAAAAAATAGTCATAAAATAAAAGGTTAGGTAACTTTGACCGGTCTATGATAGTTTAGGATGTCTTGTTGAATTTAGTTGAAGCAAGCACCCTACCGGCAACCAGTCAGGTCCTTACGGTCTGATCTGAAGCAGAACTTTCATCTACTTTATATTAATATTGCTAATAATAGTGGACGAATTGACTTATTCCGGCATATGCCTGTTGAAAGTCGGGGATTTGTTTACAATTGAAACTGAAACGGGAAATCCTTGGCCGTGGTCCCATAGCTTTTTACATGATTACAATTTCTTCCCTTGCGGTATAGCTCTTCTCAATTGAAACCAATAAGTCAATAAAAACTTGATAGTTTAAAAAAAAGTACTTCCTATTTACATTAGACGATCTAATGTAAATCGCGCAAGAGCGGATTTCGAGCCCAGTGTACCTGAAACTGCTAAAGTAGGCTGTAAAATACATTGGCCCTTTTACTAATAAAGATTTTATTGCTACTTCAAAATAAATCGGCTATAGGAGAAAAAAGTGTTTGGAAATACTTTTAGAAGCTGGTTGAACCAGCTTTGATTGAGTTGGAGTAAGGAAAGGTTGATTTTATAATAACCCATAAAATAATTTCCGCCTCATTTCGTGAAGTGAATCTTAATTTTTTTCCTAGATTCAGCTCATCGTTCAACCTAACCACCCACCATTTCCACCCACTACTACTCGCTAGCTTGGATTATTCTGTGCTTTGACATCCACATTGCAAAAGACTGAGGATGATGCTAGTCTAGGAGGAAGCTTTATTACACTTTGGAGAACAAATCAGAAATAAATTTCGTTTGAAGCGTTTTACCCTTATTACTGCAAATTGTAAAAGGAATATAGGATAAAAGTAATAAAAGTAAAATTAAGTTGCTATTATTAGTTAGTAAAAAGTTATTAAAATAGAATTGTTCATTTACTGTGATTAAATAACTGCCTGATTGCAATTATGTTTGTATAAAAATCCCTTTTCTGACAGTCATGGCTCACTAAATGTAATATTTCTCCAAGCAATAACTTCTTATTAGGTAGTTAGTTATCCGTTGTATGGTAATATTGATGTTGTAAAATGAATTCAAATGTTTGAAATTCCAAGTCATAAGGTACCTTGAATTTATTTGTATTTAATGAAAACGCAAAATACATATTAGGCCATGAGCCAAAGATGTCATGTTCTACCGATTCTCCAGACTCGGTTTTCGTTCTTGGAATCTGTTGGTTCATAAATCTCCGTTTAGAGTTACAGTTTAGTGACCATCTTGCATAAAATATTCAAGGACTGCACTCAATTTCAATCAACCTATCAGTTCTAGCTCGGCTTCCCCTCCCACTCACACTACCTGCATACGAATTGGTCACTTTTGGATCTGGAGTTCACTTGTAGGTCACCTTCTTAGCATCGTATGAATTACGGTAAAGCAGTATAAAGTACAGGAAGAAAACGGTCTAAGATGCCGCATAAAGGGTCTGCTGTATAAACTGCAAACCAGGGGAAAGAAACGCACCGAGTTAAGCGTAAAAACCCGGTTCCAGGGTTCTAACTTCTATGCATCTGCCATCTTTTTTGGCAGAAACTAAAATAAAAACAGTGAACTATCAAACCAAAGAAACCAATAGTCGTTTAGAATCATTTAAAGTTTACGGAAGAATATAAACCCCTTGATTCGCAGAACTCAATTATCTAATTATGATGCGTTTTTTTTTCAATCATTTGGATGGCATATTTTTAAGAATCTCAGAAATCAGTTTGCTGCAATTCGTTAATGTACTAAAATATCGCATTGCAAATTTATAGCTTGTAGCTTACAGGAAGAAATCGGGAACTATTTAGAGAAGGGATTAAGGAAGTCTCACTTCCATACTTTTGTGGTCTAAGGGAGGTTAGGGTGTTCGTGACAGAAACACCGCTTATCTAAAAGAGCTCTACTTAAGTAAGCTCTGTTTAATAGTTTGAGTAATGACGAAATAAAGTTTGCCAATTACCAAACACTTAATTATTCCATGCGTGTGCTGAGCACCAGAACTATAAGTTAGACTTTTAACAAATCGAACCGTTTTTACTTCAAAACTTGCAGTTCTTGTTCGTAGATTCTCTAAATGGGGACCTATAAATACCTCTGATTTAAAATACCTGAGGCAAAACAAAGCAAACTGCGTTATCACATAAAAGCCGTCCTTTATACGAATTAATTGAAAGCAAAGCATGCATAGTGGACATAAGGAAGGTTTTTTATGGTAAATAGTTTTACTTTAAAAGTTATAAAAGCCAGCTAAAGGATACTTGAATAATCTGGAATATGCGAATGTTGTTTTTGTAAGAGTTTGTGTTTGCAAAAGCGAGGAAGAGATAGTTGGATGGAATTTTGCCGGTGAGAAGTTTGTAATAGACGATATATCATTCAGACAAAGATTAATTCATGAGCTTCCAGGCACTTTTCTCCAGTCAGATCTTTCCATCCCTATTTATTTATCAAGGGTGCTGCGCTGCGACTGAAACTAAAACCAAGCCGCAGATTTACAGAGACAACGAGTCAGACAGACTACCACTACAAATATGTACTTTACTACTCCTACTGATACAAAAACAAACACAAACATATCCTTCCTTGTTGAAAAACGCTTCAAGAACAACAAATAATTTAAGAAGAAACCATACACTGCAGTTTAAAAAATCTCCGGGTGCAGCTGACAGAGCCCATTTTAGGGCGCTTTGACGCAATATTTATAGCCGTGCCTCTTTTGATATTTTTTAAATATAGGTCTTTGCCTTTTTGTTTTTGTGAGGTTAAAATACATGTTTTTGGCTCTTTAATTACCCGGTGGGGTTTTTTGACCCCCAGGGGTCTTCAAACTGTCAATTTGGGCCAAACTATTTATATTTTTGTTATTTTAGTGGAAAAGTTGAAAAATATGTTTCAGGCTAATTAATTACCCGATGGGGTTTTCCGACCGCCACGGGTCTTTTGGTGGACTGATTTGGCTTATTTACGAAGTTAACCTCAGTAATGGTAGTGTGACCCTCTATGCCAAATCTTGTACCTGTATAGCTGCAGCATCATTTTTACTTGAGTTATCCTGCCATTAGACGGACGGACGGACAGACACGGCAATTCCTATAGCCCTAGAATGGGCTAAAAATAAATCAGCTCCAAATCGTTGCTATCTTTAAGCTTCGACATCGATTCATAACCCGCTCTCAGTTTTACCCCAAAAACTGTAAGTTTTTTCCGGGTACGGGGTACGTATACTCTCTTCTAAGTGCATCGGAAGATGGTATTTTAGTTACCCGGGTAAATTATACCTCAATTTCTCAGTCTTTACAAAAACTGCACTCACCGCTTCCACACCCCGTCCCTCTTAACTAATGAATTATGAATGCAAAAAAGTAAAACAGGTTCCTAACATGCATGCTCGTCGTATACTACAAACTTCCATGGCCTGGTTTCATGCGGTGCGATGAAAGCAAAGAAAAATACCATAAGAAAGAGCAAATCTCAATGCTAAAAAGAAGACTTAAGATAAGATTAGGACTTCTTACTTATATCAAGATGGAAATTTTTCTTGGTACAATTTATTACAAAAAACCGGAATGCGGATAGAAACGTATGATAAAGTGTGCACATCTTTCCTTTATCTAATAGATAGATACATGTGCTAACTTTTATTTAGACGATTTCCTGAATTCATATCTTATTTCAAATGATTTTCTCTGTATTTTACAAGTTTTATTATGAATGGATGGAACAATACTAACATTTAGAACTGCAAGATTGTTGAAACATCCCTTTAGGCTATCTTATTTATTTTGCTTCGAAAGTGTTTAAACATTTTCAAGCCCTGTCGTGTCATAGTTTACAGTCCTTGCAAAACATAACGTCAATTCAGTTGTATATAATTCTGAGTACAGGTTTTGAATATTGCTCTTGATAACATTTTACACCTTTTATTTTAGAAAAACAAATGTAATTGTAAAAACTATTAAATGGGCTTTGTAACATCATCTGCAGTTCCGGTCTATTGATGAGTTATGCCTTATCTCCACATTTATTGCATAAAGATAATTGAATGTAAAACAGTGAATTATACTTTTTGCATTTCTGTTTCTGCTTTCATCACCAATAGCGTCTATATGGCCAATGTTAATAAACAATTACAAGAATTCAATGCAAGTTTAATTGTATTTCAAGACGCCATTCTTCATGTTTAGTTTTTCTCCCTAAAGGAAATCCGTGAGCCATATCCAGTAGTGCACAGTGGTTGACGGTTGTGATGAAGTGCAGTTATATATATAGTACTTGTTGACCGCAATTGTAAAAGTGTTGTTTGGTAGGCTTATCCGGTGTAGAAACCCAATTCCAATTTCGTTTAACGAAACACAAACCAAGAAGAATAGAGCTGGAGAAAGTGGGTTTTTGTTCGAGAGACGAAAATCGATACCAAAAGTTTGTCTATTCTTTCCCTTGATTCAACTATTACAGCAACTTTCATTTACCTACACTTTTTGTCTAGTCGGTAAAATTCCAGCGGATACAATCTATCTGCATACTTCATTGATGGATCTCTTCACAGCAATCTTTTCCTTTTTACCAAACCATACATATGATGGTGTGACAGTTTTAACTAAAAACACACCCAATATTTTTTAAATCACCTGAACATGAGTTATAAAGTACTAGTTGGGAGACTTTTATTTGGATTATTTTGGATAGAAAAAAAAATAGTTAGCAAAGCAATAACTTAGTTTATTCTCACAAAAGACTTGAATAACAAAATGTAGAAAATAAAAACAGCTCCTTGAAAATAAAAACCTTGTTAACAACAATACAACATTTTCTTATCTAAAAATCTATCAGCTATGGATATATAATTCACCCTAGTTCATTTGCTAAGTACATTTCTTCTCTTTAAAAATGTTACTTTTAGTTTTGTAAGATTCATGCAGGCCTTTCAATCAGTAGTAGTAAGTAGTAAAGAACCGTTGGCTGGATGGAAGAGAGATATTTCATTTATTACGGCATGAAAAAAAGAAAGGATTTGCTGATTTTGTCCGCTGGAGCAAAAAAATAAATAAAAGTAGGTAAATCAGCAAGCCCTTTGTACTACTGTCTGTTTCTCCGGGCGAGTAATTTATATTCAAATTTGTATTTATTGTTCGTTATCAAAGAAGGATTCTTTTGTGATTTTCCAATCGACTGTTTTATTATTACGGTGACTCGACTGGGTGGAAGGATGTAGAGCAATTCCAATGTCAATGAGCATATCATTAGCGATGAGCTAAGCCTACTTGGTAACAAAAGAAATACAATAGATGAAGTTTTTTTATTTGCCCCTTCGGCTTTTTAAAAATAAATAAAATAAAATGTATGACAAATACATAACCAACTATCGATAGATATCTATTTTCTCTTGTTTAAAAAGTAAAAAGATTTGTGATTTATGAAAATCTATAACATAAAGAAGGTATACTTTATGCATGGAATTTCCCATTAAGGATTCAAGTAAAGAATTTTTTAATTATAATATCAGTGAACTAAAGACCATTTTGTGTCAACTACATAAAACAAATTGACTACAGCAGCGTATCATAAATTTTTTTTAATAAAAAAACTTATAACATTGATGCATCGGTTCTGCAAATATCAGACTTTTTTCAACAGTTGTAAGCAACCACGAGTACAAATAATAAAACACACTATGTTCAAAGGGTGAAACACAAATCATCTCACTTATCATAAACAATATGTGTGTTTTTCACGGTGTTTTTTCCTATTATTATTCCCCTCGTTCTCCTCAATTTAAGTACAAAGTTGTAACTGTGACTTTGACTTTCAAACCTGACTACATGATTCGGATATGAAATGAAACGACTTATTTTTATAAAAACAGCCGCAGCAGCAACCAAGCAAGCTTTGATACTTGGTGGGTTTTCACTCATGCTTTGATTCTTATTCCCAAAAGAGGTACAAAGTACTAGAGTAACTGTAAACGTCAGTGAGACATGGTTCGAACGATTCATTTCCCAATGTGTGCAATATTTTGCTCTTGAATAAAATATAAAACCGAAATGCAGTGGAGAAAAAGGAGTTTGTGATGCGGATGCCTATATTCTTACACATTGACGAGGGTTTTGCTTGGAGTAAAAAGTCGGGGATGAATTCCCCAAGGAAAGTCAGAGGATGTCGACACAAGAGAGAAAAAATATTTATATTTTGTGTCTGAAATTCTCTGTTCTGCTACCGAATCTGTACTAACCTTACGAAAGCGTAGGTAATAAGTACAAAGGTTCAAGGAACAGTGTGCATGCATAGAACTATTTTATAGTTTCCGTCTGTTATTCCCTTGAAGGACTTTACTAAGGTTTACGATCACACGCACTGACAGAGAAGGTAATCGGCTCCTTTGGGCATCCTTTTACAATCTTGAGCATCCCGAAAAAATACACAGGTAAGTTTCTGAACAGTAATTCTTTTGATAGGTTGAACTACAAAGGCGAAAGTACAAATTTGAGAGGAAGAATGTATGACAAAGTATTTAATTATAAATTTCTTCTAAGAACCTGAACCTAAACATGAATTTAATGGGATGTTTATAATTGCATATTAACAAAACAAATTGTATAAAATGGAAGGACCTAAATCCACCTTTAATTTGTTTTTTGTATCTTAAATAGTTGTCACAGTGCGCTAAATCAAAGATACCTTTACCTAAAATATCCTAAAGGTTGGAAATGTTCAGTAGCTGAAGGTATTTCTATACCAAAGCGTACTCATAGCCCATGGGGAGTCTTAACTTGTGATCTTCCACTGATCTACGGCACTCCCAGGGATAAAAACTCTAACAACTTCAGATAAACGGAACAGATCAGGGATTTCATATCCAAACAAATCCATACTTTCGCTGCCTCAGTAACAATAGGAAGCCAAACAAGGAAATAAATCGAACGGAAGGAAAAATCCCAAAGCCAAATACTCGAAAAACTAGGATGTCTTTATCTCTGAATTTAAACATTTCCAACTCATTCTCACATGCATTTTTGCTCTTATACTAAATTCCCATTAGGAGTATGAAAAAGGTAGGATCGCTAGCTTTCTTGGTTGCTGAAAATGTGAAGTGTCTTTGTAAAATGTGAGCCATTATCCGCTCAACTTTTGAAAAGTTAACTTTAGAATCGGAATTCAAATTTAGAGCAACTCATTTTGTTTGAATTGAATCAAAGGACTTCCTTACTTATGTAAAACGTAGTTTTGTTCTGATAAACCCTTTTTATATATAAAAATGTGGAGAATACATCGTTCTAGCTTTAGCTTTACGAATTACATTTTTATGTGTAAAGCTTCTCCGAGTGGGAATTGGAGGAGGCTTAATCCTTGAATCTCATTTTCCGTCAGTACTTCTAGTCTCAAGAGACCAAAAATAGTATTGTACTTTGCTCTCCACTGGCTGCACAAAAATGAGTAAGTTAAGAGGTTCCTCATCGGCCATTTACATACGATACATAATACATACAATCCCATGGCCATGGTTTGCTGAGATACACACACATAGGAGAAAGTTGATCTGCCGATCCTTGAACTTTTACCGAGTGAAAGTATATCTACCGTAAATCCCGTTCGTTAAGCCGCCCCGGTTGATAAGCCGCATTTTGCCATTTTCATGAACTTTTTCCTTTCTA
>JAQFZX010002033.1:0-22587 GCA_034682405.1 Hydroisotoma schaefferi | reverse complement strand
ATATTATAGATAGGGATAGAATGAATGAGACGATTATACTAGTAGTTGTTGACTGGATGGTGGCTCAGACCGAACTCAATTTTCCCTTCTAAGTAATAAAGTACCAGGGGGAATTAAATCTGGGAATACGGTAAACTTATTGCAAGGTAGTGAACAAGGAAGAAAGTTGAGATTGCAGATTTTTGTAGAAGAATGGGCCG
Organism: Hydroisotoma schaefferi; assembly: GCA_034682405.1. Classification (NCBI taxonomy): domain Eukaryota; kingdom Metazoa; phylum Arthropoda; class Collembola; order Entomobryomorpha; family Isotomidae; genus Hydroisotoma; species Hydroisotoma schaefferi. The sequence continues at coordinate 22,387 of JAQFZX010002033.1, read as the reverse complement.
TATTAGCTCCAGAAATAAAAATAACGGTTTGATTATTTATTGTGATGCATAGATTATAATCTTATTATTACGATTATAAATATTTTACTTTCAGTACTTGTGAATTGGTTGGTGAAATAGAAATTAATCGCTGTATCGGAATATGTACGTACCAGTTAATTTGGCCTAAACCACACATAAACCTGAATCTGCCCCCTTTTCCCTGCTTGTAGCCGTCTACAAAATCCTCTCCTTAAGTTAAGCTACTCTACAATAACTTTCCATAGTTTTAGTAATAGTATCAAAGAAGCAACCTGACCAATATTTAAGAAATGTAAAACAGAGGTACGACCCTTACAGTGTCACCAGCTCGATTACTCTCATTCAAACTATTTGTTTTATTATAAAATGATACGGTAGTGATTTTTTATCAAGAGTAAAGTAGAGAATGTGTACAAGCTCTGCTGAGCAAGTGATTGAGTTGTTTTTTAATTCATAAAGCAATGGTTGTGGATGATAAAATTAAATGAGATTTGGGTTTGACGAAGAATAGAGCTGGAAGTTTAGTTTAACGCAGTTTGTTAGTTAGAAATGAATTTGTGTCGAGATTAAACCAAAATCTAGATTTTTAGATGTATTTATAACTGTAATAATTGTAGGTAAACAGATTGAAGAAACTTAATTACATGACGATGAAAGACAGATTTAGATTTTGTTAAATTTTTTCGATAGATATAAAACCCCTTCTATGTCGATTAAATCGTGGAATTATTTGATAGAAGATGCTAATCTTAATTAATTATTGGAGATTGTATAGTCTGCAAAAAAGGCAGAGGGAAGAGGGATACATTGATACCTAGGACTTAGTCTAGTCCAAGGAAATCATGCAGAGGATAGTGGAGTAAGCTTATTAGTTTAGGAATTGTTTTTTTTACTGCGGTTGGGTTTTCATGGAGGTTCTAGTGCTGCCTGCTAGCTCCTTCCGCTTAAATCAACTCTTTCTTTACTTAACTTTGTACAGGTAATAAAGGAGTCTTATCTATGTAGAATAAAGGACTTTTTTATTTCCAAAATATAACCAGCATCACGTTAATAATAGAACAAAGAAATGGCAAACTATTTGATAAATAACTTATGAAAGGACGATGGCTATAATATTAAAGTAGGCAGAAGAAACCAAATAATTGTAGGATGATTTAACTTGTAATTTCTATTAAGATTTTCAAGGTTTTTCCTTCACTCTGAATTCCAAAAAAATATCCTTGGTTGAACTTGGTTGTGTGTAATTTATTAACTAAACCTGGCTTCTATACTTACTCACTGAAGGGTTTGGTGTATTAAATAAAACAAAAAGAATAGAAGGATGATTGGGATTAGTGATAAGAATTGAGAGTGCGTTAAAAGGCTCATTACTAACCATAAAATGACCCTACACTCTCACTTTCAAAATGACCCTTTTTCTTTGGTACTTTCGGACTCAGGATTCATTCAATATTATTGTTCACATCCCAACCCATAATGTCCCCTTAAATAACTACAGCTATTCCGGACTAACACTTGTATACTACTACTACTTCTACTACTACTGCTACTACTACTTCTACTACTACTGCTACTACTACTACTACTACTGCTACTACTACTACTACTACTACTTCTTCCACTTCCACGTCTACTATTATTAATAGTAATACTTATAACTAATATGCTAAACTTTCTTGCACCATTTGTTACTCCCCAACTTTAACACCTTTAACCCCACGCTACACTATCAGTTAAAGATATATAAAGTCGTAAAAACGGAATACTTTCTCCATTGCGAATACTAAAGTTGTACCTCGTACAATCGCTGACCGCGGTTTGGATGCGAGGATGTGTTTATTTAATGGAGATTGATGGACGAAGTGGTCTTACCAGCGGAAGAACCGGGGTTCTGTGTAGTGCTGCACATTTTTCTGTTGTCAGTTATTAAGAGGATTTGCTCAAATATGGACCCCCAGCGAATAAACTGATGATGATCCGTCAACTTTTACTTTCATCGATGGATTACTTCTTTCGTACATATTATTCACCCGAGTCGATACTATTACGAGTACATTTTCTATTTTTCTGTATAAGTTGTCCAAGTTTAAGACGCTCTCGTAGTACCAATCGATGTAGTAACTAGTATAAGCATTAGTTATACTGGTAGTGGTAATCCATCAAGAGATTGTAGATGAAGATTTAAGCCAATTTCTTACAAGCTTTCCTTCCAATTCAATCTGTTGTAATCAATTTACCTTTCTGCTCTGCTTTTCCAGATTAAAAGTCAATTTCAGTTTTTTATAGAGCGACTTTCTCTCTAATAAGATTTATTTACGTAGAGAGATCACAGTTTGATTTAGCGAAAAAGGTTTTATGCATTCACTGGAGGAATATTAGAGTTCGTAGTAGAGGATAGTAATAAATGTATGCTAATTAGCAGGGTTAGAACAAAAGTAGAAAGATATTACATAATCACGGAAGAATCAATAATAGGATATTGAAAAAGAGTAAATTCCTTTTCCAAGAGAGCGTTCTACGTTCATCTCAATTTACATTTCTGATGTGAAGGGTTTGTTTTTTAGAAAATGTAATTCTAGAATTCTAGCTTTAAGAAATTGTAATCAAGACGGTGAATATTTTGTTCAAACTTTAAAAAAGGGTTGCCCGTAATGCAATGTAGAATTGTTTAATAGGCATGATTTCTTCAAGTCTTCCGTAAACCACCCGCTGTATATTACAACCAGCCAGTTAAACCCTATAAAAAGTAGTAGAATTTATTACCAAATCCTTCCTTATATGCACGATTCATTGTAAATAAGGGAAGTAAGTAATAAAGTAATAAAACTGAGAAGTTTGGGGAGCAGAGGAGAGATTGATAGTTTTATGGTATGTCAACCGAAACGTATGATTTTGGTAATAATAAGAGAAGGATGATTGTGAGTTTATTTGGTAGGTCTATGAGATTTTGGCTGGGGAATTTAGCTCAAGTGTGGTGACTGGTGACCGTGAGTGAGTAAAAAACCTTGGTTTGGTTTGGCTAAGCTTGGAACACAGACTGTCCAACTTTCCCTTGCCAACTTTCACCCAATTCATTCTCGGAGAGAATAGTATGTAGCAAAATGCACGGGTAGAAAAACTGAAAGGGTTTTGGAAGAAAGTACGGGTAGAATGGTGGGTTTCGGTCGGGCTAATATAATAATGTAGAGTGGATGGATGGATGGATGAATGGATGCAACTTCCAACTTGCAAGGATGGGTGATTGGGCTGCTGGAGCTGAAAAACTAACCAGCTTCGGAACGATCTCCTAGGGATACATCGGGCTTCTACTTGCTTCTCTTATCGTTATTCCTCAAATAAAGCCACTTGCAAGACTATACATTTGATGAACGTTAAACGGGCTTCTACTTTACTATAGGTTGAGGGTTTATAAATTAACACGCATGCATACATCCACCCGTTGATTGGGAATTCAAAGGATTTCTAGAAGTTTACTTGAGTCCTGTAACGAGGAACTGGGTCTCTGCATATTTTTAAGACTGTATAAAACTGCTGAACTAGGAAACATTTTAATATAAAGTTATAAAATTATTCCAAGATATTAATGAAAGCAGACAGGGATATTTTTTGATGTTCCAGAAAAGTTTTAATACTTCCGACCGCTTCATCCATATGCATGAGGTTATAAAGAGGTTGAAGAAAGGGATTGTAAATTCCCTGGGGTATTATTCCCAGGAAATAAGACAGGTGGAAGTAAGTCCCATGAAATAGAGCATGAGGAGGATGGAGTGTGTGGCAGATCTTGTACCGACAAACAACAAGTAGAAGAAATATAAAAGTTCATCTGAAGTAGAAATGGGAAGTTGAGGAGGAACCAACTGGTGGTCCTTTACAATTCCCTAAACTGACGACGACAACTGGAAAGAAGGTTTGGGAACAGAAATTTGCAAAAAATAAAGGGAAACGAGTCTGCGCTTCTTATTTATTTCACTACTTTGTAAAACCCAGCTTTTATTTTTTTGCAATGATGATAGTCCTCCTAGTTTTAGGATCTTTTATGATAGCATCCTCCTTCCTGTGGGTTGGGATTCATAGTGTAACTGCTTCAAATGCCGTCATCTAGATCTAGCATCATATAATACTCCAAATAAAATATACTTTACCGAGTTTACACACAAGTGCAGTGGAAGGTTGAATATAATTGTGTTGAAAAGTCGGTAGTTCATGATTTGCAATGTTTAACTCATAGAGTATTATTTTCTAACAATAGTAGAACCCTTTCCTTTCCATGCAATTTATAATTTTTACGACGATACTCAAACAAAAGGGATTTGATAGCTGATTAACAATCCATGCTGCAGATTTTATGTTACTTTTGTGGGATTTGCTGTAAGTATTGTGTAGGAGTCTCTCAAGGGGTGTGTCATTGTACCTGCTAAAGAGCGATCTGGTAGAGGAAGAGGTTGATGATAAATGAATGGAAGAGTGGCTGATTGACAGGATCCTTTTATTGATATTACATCTTAGTAGTACACGGGTAAAGTGTCTATTTAATTTGTTACACACTTCCACTGTCTGTTTCAAGAAGGGAGAAGGTTTCTGTACTAGAAAGAGTAAGAAGTTGATGCTATCTTGGAAAGGTTTGGGAAAGAGAGCGAGTGTGTCTTATTTGGTGATTCAGTCTGACTTAATGGGCTCTTTTTCTTGATCACTTTCTCTCCTAACATCTTCTTCTCCCGGATCATAATTCCTCTTTACGTCCTTGGCAGAGGGCAACCCTCACTTCCTAAACCAACTTTAGGTAGATAGACAGACCAGCTATGTTCCTTAGAAACATTGGAACACACCACAGGATAAAGGTTAGCTTGCGGCTTGTAAGGGAAAAATATTCAGGCATGGTTGAATTTCTATAGGATGGTAAATAAATGAAGATTCATTCAGTTCTTGAATAATTCAACCCAATAATGCTGTTAATAACTTCTGAGGGAATTGGAGAGTCGATTTTAAGGAACAACTGAGTAGAGCTGTATGGCAGGGCTTTAATTCGAGGATAAACAGTCTATATCAGTTTCGCTACGATGGGGATTGATGAAAGGAATATTAATTGAATAAAACTAGCTTATCTATCCCATGAACTTATAGACAATATGAATGGATTTGACTTTTAATAAGCTTTAACCTCATCAGCTTCTATTTTTATTCGCCGTATGGAAAATGGAGGCCTGGAGGTTATAATAATGGAGAGTTAAAAGTTGGAAACAAATGGGAATTTTAAGAGCAGTGCGAATTATGATACAAGGAGAAATAATGCTGGATACGTGGGGAAGTAAAGTAGAGTTGTGTACAGTAGAAACTACACTAACTACAAGATGTTAACACCTTTTTCTGTGATATCCTTGTCTAGCAGATTTTGATTCTTTGTCGTTTGATGTTTTGAGTTAATTAAGTTTCACATCTAAGGACTTTATAACAGCTAGAATAAATAGTACATGGTTGCATGTCTAGAGGTGATCCTGAGCCGGTTTTTTTTAGACAAGAGAAAGTGGAAGTGAAGGAAGGAAGGAGTTGTGGCTCGATTGTACTTTGTGGTTCCTGACGGAAGGATAATACAGTCTGTCCTTTCCTTTTTATTTAGAGGATAAATGTCACTTTTATAACCCAATTTCAGAACAAAGTTACTATCACTTCCTCCTTTCCCCTTCACTCATATCGTAGAACTACGTTAGGAAAGTTGTGAAAAGTGCAATGTAACTTTGATGGAGGTAATAAATGAAGAGACATACCTATTTATTAGGATTTGGAGCATAGATTGGTTTCATTAACTAGAATTTCATGCGAAGTTGGATTGTACAAGCATTTTCTATTTAGTAAGTATTAAATTTGGTTCTTAAAGTAGTATCTCCCGATAGGATTTAAATTATTTTTCTTCAGGATAATTTGTCATTTTTATGGAATAGGCGGAAGTAAAATAAAATAATCTCGATGGGAAGGTGGTTTATTTATTCAAAAGTACAGAAGAAAGTATCCAAAGTTAAAAATTAAATTGTATAAAAATCGGCATCTTAATTTAAAATGTGGGATCAAAACAAATAAAGATACAATTTATTTGAAATAAAAGAAAGGTAGTAACTTCCAGCAATGTACAACATTGTTTGTTGTTTTACTTTTCATATACTTTACAGTTTATTTTATTTTACAAAGTTTTTAGAACTTTCTCTAAAAAAAACATCCAAAACTTTATCCAGAGAAGAGACCTTTTTAGAGCTAGCTACAGCTACCGTAATACAAAAAGTGTCATAGTTAGTATCGTGTTATTTGGGAAATATTCTGGGTTTCCATTCCACATAGAAATTCTCCTCCCATGAGAATTCAAACTACCGAAATGGTAGATGAATATATTACACAGAGAAAGCAGTAGATAGTTTGGAACTAAGAGTAGGTTAGTAAAATTGTACAAGGCTATTTTCTGGTTGACATTCAAAGTAAATCAAATTATGTTTCGTTCCGAGCCCTTTCCCTTTGATCAGTAATTGTGAAGGTTTATAGTTACATGACGGTTGGTTGGTAGTTCTTTTGTGTTATCAAGAGGTATGTTCTCTATAGCTTCTAAAGAATCATTCTGGATTGAGTAAACTGATTGACAAGACAGGGAGAGGGGATAGACGGGGAGCCGTCAAATACAAAGTGGCAGAGCTCAAGCTAGCCAGGTTTCCAGATCTCCATTTTAGATCCGATAGACACAGAGAGATGGAATTCGGGTATCGGAAAATAAAGTCCCCCGAACGGAACCCCTTTCGGGGATCTAATTTCTGAGATTAATTAATACACATTTAGAGCGTTGATGTTTCTGTACTAGTTCAGTTTTGGGAATCTTACAGTTATTTCCTAAGGCTGGATTTCTTATAGAGTAAGTAGACTTAAGGCTGTTCTGGGGTATAATTAATCTTTGGGGGCAATTACTTATAGCGTGGACTTGGGGGTAGAATCGAGGGTACCCTCTTGGGGTATGAATTATTGTGAAACGCAGGCATAAGTATTGAGATTGAGATGGCTTCATCCTCTTCCGAATTAGAGATTCTGTATTGTGAACGACGTCATCGTGAATAGAGTTCCAGACCCTAAGAATAAGGTTGTTTTGCAGCAGGAGGGCTGGATCAATAATCTCCAACTCATGCAAATTCAATTTTAAGGCTATTACTTTCCTTACTTGTCTGTGAAAAGTAGAATAAATATTTCCTTTCCTTCCTTCTTTCCTGAATGATTATATGAGGGAAAGTAATAGTAGAGCTGGAATAGGATAGCTTATATACGACATTCCGTAATGATAGCATTTCATCTACTCACTCAGCATGGCATTCTACAGGTTGGAGTGGAGTGCTTGTTACTTTGTATTGGATTATTATAAACGAGGCTGAGACACTATATGAATGTCAGGGAAATAGTTCCCAAGAGTAGTTGACGCAATATTGCTCTAAACTTGTAATTTAACCCGCATTTATCTACGTTCCATCCAGACAGACACATTCATAATATAAAAAATTAACACTATATGTTTTTTACTTCAGATCTTCTGCAAATAGTTTTCCTTTCAATTTGTAAACTTTTTTTTTAATGATAAATGAAAAATTATGGGGAAGCAAGAACACCATAATATTGAGATTTCTACCTCAGCTTCCGGAAATTAAATCTGTGTTGTGTTCTATTGGAAAAACCATTCTATGATGGATAAGCCGGATGAGACTTTATAATAAAAAATAAATTGCTATCTGTGCTACTTTCACTACAAAATGTATAATATAGGTAGCTAGGTAAAAGCTGTTTTTATTCAAATTAATGTTCCATTTATCACGCAACTTCATAACTATAGAGAATATACCGTAATTCTGTACCGTATACACCTGAATTAGTAGCAGCCTTTTTAGCTGTACCTTAAAATTCATCTTCGAAAACCCAACCCAAAACCCCCTGAGTTAAATAATAGCATGGGCTTTATTTCAAAGATAACGGTAGTTTTGGAGAAAGGGGCAAGTATATTTTGTGTTTAATAATCGGTATACAAGAAAATAATGTTATAAATAACTACATATTAAGTTACAGATTCGTAGCTTGTACAACCGAAAATCTATCTAGTAAAGTAAAAAATAGTTTTCTTTAACGTCCTTCTTTCCTTTACTCAGGGCTGGATTCATGCCATCATTCTTGTGAACTCTGTAAAAATACACGTACAAGAGAAAGCATGTTAAAAAGACATGAGTGATTTGTATTACTAAATAAATGGTTTAATCTTCATGTTTATTATTTATTATATGGTTGATTGTATGTATAGTGAAATGGACAATGGACGAAAGAGTGAATAACCATCATAGTCAATCTTTCCGTCTTTGTTGGTATCGGCGAGAGCAATCATGTTATCAATATCCTGATCAGTCAACGTCTCTCCCATCATCTCCATTGCTGTCTTTAGCTCATCCTAATCCAATAAAAGTATATTTCCTTTTATAATGAAAATAACTATGAATTACTATAGGAAAAAGCCCTTGGAAGAAAGGGGATTCATAATGAAAGGAACAAGTTAGCATTGATTGCTCAGGGTCGACTTTAGTTGATTTGTAACTGAAGGCATCCTAATGGTAATTATAGGGATATTTTATCAGAAGAATGGGCTGGGAAGTGTAGCTGTGCGGGTAAATTAATAGTGTTGCTCACCCGGGTGATGAATCCGTTATTGTCCTTGTCAAAAACTCTAAAAGCAGCCAGAAGATCCTCTTGTGAATCTCTCGAGGTCCGAACCTCCAAATGAGAGGATACAAATTCCAAAAACTCTGCCTCAGTCAGCAACCCCAGACCTGTTCATTGTAATATAATACTTTCATGGTAGTTTACTTTTAGTTTATTCTCTATAGATGATATTTTATTTAACCCACATTTGCACCGCGTCTACTAGGTCTCCGCGCATTTCAGACACTAATATAATGCCTGTAAGTAATGAATAACTGGGCGAAACTAGATCTTGTAATACTAAACACTCAATTTATAAAATTGCCAGGAATATTATCTTCTAACCTGACAAATTAATAAATAGAGCATGTAAAATTCTAATCACTTTATGAATACTACAAAAAAGGGACAGAAGAGGAGCATACATTTTAAAATCCGGTCTGAAGTAAAGTATGGCGAATATATTCAAAGGTTAAGGGTCAGTCTCAATGTTGTAAGGAATGAATGTGAGGTAGTAGAGCTAGAGCTAGAGCTATGCTACAATGGGGATTACCGCATTTCCGGAATTTACTCCCCCGGGGGAGTTAATTTACAAAGCAAAACTTGAAAAAACTTTTAACATGAGGAAGATAGGGCGACTTTTAATTCTTAACATGGAAGGGATAGGGGGATTTTCTTCCAGGGGGGAGTAATTTGGGGTGGGGAGTAATTTCCGGAAATACGGTAATTGTGAAATAGTTGGACAAAATGAGAAAGGTTGTTGCGAGGAGAGGAAAGCAATTAACATTTAATTATTCCTAATAAAATTACAAATTTACACTTGCTGTCTGCAATCAACATCTAGAAATACTGGAGGGACATTTTCATCTTGTGGAACTTTCAAACTGTCCTTCTGGAAAGTTTTTAGGGAAAGAAAGGTAGGTAGACTGGATGGATGGTAAAACCCTGCAGTTTTATACCCTGTTGGGCGTTCTATCATCAAACAGTTTATGAAACTGGCTTTCAATGACAAGAATTTGTATTAAGAATATTAAAAAATACAACCCATAAGAGTAACCGGCCCTTTAACCAGCAATTCAAGTAACTTCTAGTAGTAAAATAATATAAATTTAATTTTATCTGATATTGCTTTTGGAGGGCTATAAGTGAATGCTATTCCCTGCTATCCAATTATTTTTAATTTATCATCCAACATCTCAATCACTTTATTTGAGGTTGAGGTTTGGAAATATCTTTATACAGGAACTGTACTGAATTATAGAAGGATATAATGTACAAAACATAATACATTATTCAGTCCAAGGTTCAAGTTAAATATTAAATGAATTGCGTTAGTCTATTTTTGTCTGCTTTCGGACATGCAATCACTTGTTGAGTTGTGGTAAGGCTAAAGTAAGCAAGGAATAATAACGGGGACTGGTTTTAAGGTTACCTGTGTGACTAGCTCGACGAAGGAGTTCTAGAACGAGCTCGTCAGGTACTTGAATCCCGAAGTTTTGTAGCATAAGTTGAAGCTCTTGAACATCAAGTTTTTCGTCCTTGTTCCGGTCCAACATGTTGAATGCTGCTCTCAAGTCTGCAAATAATTCAACCGAACGGATGAAGCATATAATTTCATTACTTCATAAGCACATTACTTCATTAAAATTACCCCCCGAATATCCGATTTCGGATTTAGCGAAACAACTGCTCAACGAAATCTGTATAAACTCTTATGTAATATTTTGGCAATACATTTTTTGTAACTGGCGAAGTTCACAGTAAAAAATTCTTCACAACTTTTTCCATTCATAAATTGGGAATAAAGTCTGGATATAAAAATGCTTGAATGCTACTTGATTTGATGGAGATTTTTACTGACTCTCGCTTAAAATGAACAGTTAAGACATTCCCATTTCATATTCCTGTCTATAAGATGCAAAAATCTCGTTTACAGGGTAAGCTTTCTTTCAGCAAGAGCAGCATCGAAGTTGTAATGTTTGATTTATGTTTTTTTCCCGTAATTCGATCACTTGTTGAATGAATCGGATATTGAATTCGTGTTTCTTCTATTTTAATGACTCAGTTCATTCTATCTTTAGCATCTTCATCTTATTCCATCCAAATGTTTACATGATTAAAAGTCAGGTTATGCAGTATTTGTTTATTGAAAAGTAAACAAACTTCATATTTCTTAATCGTTCTTTTGCTTTTGTTATTTGTTTTTCTAATCCTTACTTTATTGTGTATTGTGTAACTAGATCTAGTTATACAAGCTATAGAATATTGTGCTGGATTACCAAGTCTTAGGATATGGATAAAAGTTTGACTTATAGGGAAAGTGTTATTTCTGAAATATCTCCCCATTATATTGTATTGTAGTATTTCTCTGGACTGTGTCCTCACTCGGCAATTATTATGCAGTTAAAAATTAGAACTATGTATTAGGAAAGGGGAAAGAACTACAACTTACATTACGATGTATTTTAGCTACACGGTTACTTAACTTACACAATGAGAGTAACAGGGTTTTATAAATAGAAGTTCATGTAGGAAAGTAAAGTACACGAGTTTATTTAAACACACTCGGGTTTATTTTTGGGAACTTGTTTTGTTCCACTTTACTTCCTGGGGAAACTACCTATCTGTTCTGTATCACAATTAGTGCATGATCTTTTGCACTTTTGATCCTATATATTTCTGTAATTCTAAACCTGCCTTCTTTCCTAAAATATGAGTAAAAAATTATGGAAATATATTATGACGAACCTTCAAGTTCTTCTGCTAGAGAGTTTCTAGACCAAGTTCGAGAAAGGACGGCTGCTACGGTAGGCTTGGACTTGGTTGACATATTTTATTTTTTACGGAAGTAAATACTTTTCTCCCACCCAGAAATAAATAATTGTTTTTTAGTTATTGAATAAATGTTATATTTCTGACACCCTTAAAGACAACCTTTTTGGTTGGATACACACGAGTTCTCAAGTCCGATTTGATGTAGTAAAGTAACGCTAAACGTGTGAGTAAAGCTGATGCTGAGTGACTTTGTTTATTGAGAGAGAGAGAGATTAAGTTATTCTTCTGAAGAAAGTAGTACAGAGTTGGTGAAGTAACGCGCTGGGTTGTCACTGATGATTACCTAGGATGAGTTGGAAATCGGGTCTTTTTACTTTTTGCAATGATAATCCGTGTCACAGAAAGAATTAACGTGAAGGGGATGCTGGGTTAAGTTTAGTAGTTGTAGGTTCGGATGGGCTTGGGTCCAAAAACTCTAGAGAAATGGACATGCTGCCAAAAAATCGGATCTGATGCCCACTAGCAATAAACCGAGGATCATAATAGCGGAGACGACGACGGAGATTGCATTTGCCAACTGATTTGTGTGTCGTTTTTGTGTTTACTTGAAGTGACTTCAAGAAAATGGTTATGTATGTAGTGTGGACGTCTAGCGTTGCTGTATGGATAGATAGATGGGAAGAAATAAAAGGTATAAAAAGGATTGTGGAAGTTTGGAAACCACCATTTGATCTTTTATATTTTTTTAGAAACATTTCTTCGGAGCTAACTACACAAAATGTCCCCTAATTACAGCCTCTCTCTAACCGTAGTAGCAGTAGAGTAGGTCTGTTTAATTTTATGCTCAAATTGAGCTTCTAACCCTACATAATTTAATAGAAGCCCGGCCTAATTTCATTCATTGATGAACAGTACTTTCGCCAAATCATTATCTAACCGTAGATTTCTTCACAGGATAAGATTGGTGGGGTAAAAAGTGTCCTGTAATAAAAAAGTAAAAACACGAAGTCACGAAGGAAGTGCAACCACCGAATCCACCTACCTCCAGCCATTAGTGTCTTGGTTAAAGTCAAAATTGAATCTCTTGTATCATTACTACAAGCTGGCTAAGAGGGTTTCGTGATTTTGTCTCCGTTGACATGAGACTCAAGTTGTCATAAAGTCTGTGTAGCTTCTACCTAATATTTTATCATCTACTAAATAAATGCCGTCCTAAACACATACATATTTACTAGGGAGCTTATCTATACGTTTAACTTTTCACGGGCAGTTGGATTTATAATAATATTTCACTCATCAACCATCCGGGTTGACTAGCAAGGACAAAAATAAATATGTCTTTGAAATTATTACCATCATCTGTCCATGCACTTGCTACTTTTCATAAAATAAATTGGTATAAATATGCCAAGTGCAGTGCAGTGCTCGTCCTTCACTCTTCATCTATGAAATGAGCCACACTCTATTATGGAAAACGTTTAATTGAATTTCTCTGTTTCATGGACATATCCTTACTGCATTTATTTGTTTGGCTGGATTACAAACAATCATAGGGGATTTATGCTGGCTTATCTTCTGTCTTGTAGCACTTGCACTACTTCTAATCTAATATAACAATATGCTTTCTATCTATTAGTAAAAGGGGCTTTGTAGGGTGTGATTAAGAGAGGTTAGTATTACTATTTTTATAATAATAATGATGATGTAGTAGGTTTGATGGAATAATTATACGTAAAGTATTAGGAAAAGAAGAGTTTAAGTGAGTCTGTTGATGGTACGTGACTTGGACAACGTGGTTGAATAAAGTCATGAACAACGATCACAAGTTGACTTTCTAGTCTCTAATGAATAAGTGGTTTTATTATAGGACATGGACATCCAAGATATTGAAGAGGACAACTCAAGATTATAATGATCCTGCTCTAGAAAACGATTGTAATCTCATGTATTGTTTTTTGAAGGGAGTGTAGTGTACAAGTATAATGCTTGGGGAATAATACAACCCGAGATTCAACTGTATTTTTAGTATATGGTTTTCGTAATCTTTAACCTTTGCCCGACTATATTAAGTCGGATAATTTACTTTGTGTTCAATAGAAAAAAAAAGATCTTACTTAAGTTCAAAAAATACTTGGATGAATTTTTTTATTTAGCAAAGGATGCAAAATATATACAGTTGAAAGTGTTTGAAGAGATGTTTTAACTGCAACTGGCCGGGCAGTTTCCTTCCTACCTTGATAAGAACCCTACTTCCTCAATAGCTTCTACCTAAATATCTACATAATACTCTGGTTTAGGGATTTTTGAATGGTAAATTTTAAACAGCAATTCAACCAACTACGGAAAAATTAAAACCATTACTACGTTTGATGGATTGCGAATTTATATTTCACACTTAAGAGGTTCAAGAGAAGAGAGGTTTGTATGGAGTAGTAAAAATGGTATAAATATTCGAAATAGTTGAGAACTTGTACAGAGTAACAGTAAAGAGATATCTACGAGAATAAACCCTTGTATTTCTAGCATAGTAAATTGTAATTACCTGAGATTATCTCACGTAATTTATCCAAAGCCACTGAAGTATAAAGCTAAACGTTAATAGAACAAATGGTAAATGCTGACAGCTTTTACAAGGGAATAAAATATACTTAACATATGATTATCATAAAGGTGTACTAGGTCATAAACCTCAATTTAACTGCATTGACCCGATAAGGAATACTTGAGGTTATCGATCTGTCGAATTTTGATTTAAACATTAAAAATATCCCGTCTATGTATATACATGTCAGTATTTAAAAAACTATCTCCATTTTTATTCATACACTTCCCTTTGCTTAGCAGATTAGATAAAATAAATCTCTGCGCTCCTGCAGTAAAAATATATACTTACAATTCATCAAATAATAAATTCATATTCCTAAACTGGAAAGATTTTTTAATAAAACTGATCAGTCCATTTATAAAATAATAATTTGTAATTAAAATACAATCCTAACTCTCACCCTTTTCCCTTGATCTATAAATAAATGATTCAAAGCTGCATAGCGGATTTGTAATTTTTATGTTCAAGTCTTTTAAAAGTAGTTGTAGTTTTTAACAAGCTTAAACGATACTGCACTGGTGGCTCTACTCGTTTCCTTTTAATAAATTGGATGAAATAAATTAGCCGGTTAACTAACACCAACTTTACAAACCGTATAGGAGATTGCTACATATTAAATCTTGCTTTTATTGCCCGTAGTTAGTTGGATATTGTGTAAGGATTGGTTTAAATAAGGTTTAGATGATAAGCGTTGCAGCCAAGAACTGCAGTGTCCTAAACTTTATAGCATGTTACATTATGTAAATTTTTTGAGAGTCCAAGTTCAGTGGCCAAGTGACAGGGAAGCAATTAATATAAAATAAAATGAAGATAGATAACGGTTCATCCTCTCAATTTTCATGCGATTTTATTAGTAGTAGCTAAAGCTAGTTGGGTTTAAAAGTGAGTGATATTCATTCTTCATATATTTTTTCTCGCGAGACTTGACTTGATGTAGAGAAGGATGATATGATTTTGATTATGATTGATAGAGATAGAGAAATGGATTATCGGGCTGATTGGGAAAGTGCAAGCGACATGCTGACGCCTTAGCTATAGCCGCGATAATAACCACTAATTTGCATCATCAATATCAATAGGTTTTCCTTAACGTATCCATCATCTAAGAATGAGGCCAATATTATTTTAGTGTTTATGGGCTTAAAACGAATAATTTCAACGTAAATCTAAATGCATTGTCAATCTAATGTCTCTTGTAACTATGTTTATAGTTTATTTAACAAAGATTTAAGCAAGATTCTGCAGTAAAAGTTAAAAGATTTAACTTTTGAGGATCTACTGAACTCTAGCTGTATTTAACTTTTAAATGTTAATTTAATATGAAACTGGGATCCAGAAATAGTACTTTAGCATGGAACTCCATTTAATTTGTATTCGAGAAACTTTCTTGCGAAATATTATAACGCTTGCACGTCACGATTTACTACATTAGCTAAGAATGTGGAAGTAAAGTAATTTATTTTAATAAAAAACGGTTGCATTGTACCCATTTATTGTAAAACTCTGAATAAAATAAAAACTAAAGCAGTCGGGCCAATATTTTGGTCTCTTTTAAGGTCATGCAGTCCCTTGTTGTCCTTGATTTACCAACCAGAAACAGTCTCAAAATATCAATCTCTGGTTCCGTAGTTTACAACAGATTCAATGTTCTGAAAGCTGCTTGAACATAGGAATCACCTACTAGAACCTACCTCAAGTTTCAAAATATCAGTGGCGAAGCCATACAGAGCTACCTGTCACGGAGCCTAAGATAAGACGTGCACGGCTACTAGTAAGGAAGTACTATTTAAGTCGGAGTCGGAGTACATAAAATATTTTAATTCTGACAGGGTTGACCTAGGGATGGATAGGGAGATAGGTAAAGCTTCGATAGAGTCAAACAAACGGTGATGGGATATTAATCAGTGAAATAAATTGCATAATAAAGTAGCAGACATAGATGCAGACAGCGATCGATCACAGGTAGATGCATGATTTGAGTCTTTTTACAGTTTAATTACTGACTTACAGATGCATGCACTTTATGGCTTGACGGATGTCTGACAAAAAATGTCTCAAGGCTTTTGGATTTTTTGGCAAGGAATTTGATGAATCTAGTTTAGTTGTTATTGTTGTTGTGGAGTGGATGCTGAGTTACCTGATTAATCTGGTTGACTCCTTAATCGTAGGCGCCAACCTGTAGACAAACTGACCTCTGCTTATTCTACCAATTACGCTTTCTTTATTATTATTATTATGCCAAATAAATGCTTTATTTAGAAGAAAAAATCACTGTTTATTACACTTTAATCCGGTTGACATTTATTTGGTACTTTTTATCGGTAGATAAGTATGCTATTGGAAATTGGAATACTATTTCCTAACTTCCGGTTTAAACCATCATGTAATATTCACAAGTACCTATGCTGCTTAACCACACCATCAGGCCACCTAACCTATGACCTAGGTTTCTCCAATATAAACATACTGAAAGACATATGCTTTGATAGACTATTTGAGTAATTATTAATTGATCTGTAAAGAAGCAATAAATACTTGGAATAAGAAGGGTGTTAGATTTTAAGCGAGTTTTAAAGTAAATTAGCGACAATTAGTTAGTTTAATGTGTAAGGCATCTAGAAGGCATGCGGAACCTTTCCGATGGTATAATGATTTCCTCCGTAGATTTACTTACATTCTATTTTATAAATTAGATTCTAAGATTATGGTCGTTCGAAAGGGTCTAAAGGATCTTTCCAATCCAATCGGAATATATTGGCTGGTTCATTTTTAATAACGGTTGATTAAATTATACAATTTATTTTTGAGAGTTTCGAGAGAGAAATTGTTGAGAAAGAATTCAAAACTGTTTTGTGAAATGCAATAAGTGTTACGGAGTTCAACTAAATTGAAGTTTTACCTTGAGAAAAATAAAATATTCGGAGTAATAAAAATGTCAAGGTTGCACAACCCAAGGGGGCCGAAAATCTGTCCTTATCTTAGAATGTGCACTCTGTATTTATTTAGGAAACCCTACTAGTGGTCTACTACAGCTTGCATGGTTATTATTGAACCTAACATTGCATTGGTATTATTATAACTATGGCTAATCGTGTGATCCGATTACACAATAAAAACGTAAAAAAACATCAATAATTTTATGATATTATACAAAACTGAGCTTATCATCAGCTGCAGTCTTTAGTTTCTCGGTGATTTATGATATCCATGTAGCGTATTTATCCGCAATTTATTAGCATACTTTGCATTCCTTATCTTGTAGGTAGTTTTGTGTGTAGTAGTAGTTGTAGTGAACGTAGTAGCTCTAGTAGTAGGTGTAATTGTCGTGGTTGAAGTAATTGAAGTAGCAGTTGTAGTAGTAATTCTAGAGTTGTAGTAGTATTGGTAGAAGTTCAGTGAATTCAACAATATATTTCCTACCCTACGCATTTGCCTAATGCAGTTTATTGATGAACTAGAAAATGATAAAAATAAATTCAAAAATGTGAATAAATCTGATTTGATTAATTATTATTGTTGGATATCTCGAAGATAATCTCACAAAAATTGGAGAAGAGTTGTCATACATAATTTATTTTTTGCTATACATAAGTGCTACTTCAATACACTAACGCTTTCACCCTTCAATTACCTTAAGGATTTTACAATTTCTCGGAAAGCGCTTAAGAATTGATGATGGATTCCCCAAAAAAAATTGCAAGGTTGTCTAAAAAAAATGAGTAGAGAAATGGGTCCAATGTTCTGTAACACGGGATTATTTGTTTTCTGATCCCATTTTAAAGATTGTAATCTAATTTACTACTTTTACTACATAAGAAAAATTGGTCTTTGTTTCCTAGTAAGATTTAAATTCAGTGTATTTTTTTCCAGTTAAATATTTCGTATTGCGAAAATAAGTTCTTGGAAGTGGAATTTCTTCCAAACGAGTAGAAATTATACTTGTAAATTCTTCATGCAAAACCGGATTTATCTGGAGTTGTTTTTAAAAAGTTATCTGCATAAAATCCAAAATTCAATCAGACTTCTTATTGAGGTTAGCATAGTCAGTGCAGGTGTCTACTTGAAAACAAAATACGACTCAACCGTTAACCCAATTCTGCACGAGTTCTAAAATTTGTGCAGAGTTTCGTTTTTTTGAAATCCCTATAAAAATCGTTTACTTTAAGTAGGTAAAAAAACAGGGTTTATCCTGGATGAGAAACCCTTTTAAAAATGATTCACGACGTAGAAAAAACCTTTCTAGAATGTGTTTTTAACTGTAGACAAAATTCTTAAGAAATATTGTGACAAAGAGTTGACAACCAGACTGTTTTTTGTCAACAAGATGTAAATTTGAATGACTGTAATTCAGAGTCTCGCAAGTCGCAAGGCTTTATTCATGAATTGGTTGTATTCGTAAGCTAAATTTCATAACAGTAAATTGTTTGGTAGTTTTGTAAACTGAGGACAATTCGGAATTTCCAATTCCAGAGATGGACAGGATAACCATGTCGTCTGCCAAATAATATTTTGACAACCTTTGTTTTACATGAGTACTCGTAAGTGCGTCGTCTGCTAGTCCTACTGACACTGATGAAAAAGTAGGGTTTATTTAAAGTACCAAAATCCATTATCATAATCATTTATCTTTCATTTTACTTCACTGTCTATCTTACAAGATAAAAATGGGAAAGTTTGCAGATAAATGAGCGTATTATTTGGAAATAATATAAGTTTTTCCTCTTCATATTCATTTTAAGCACCTATGGATGTCCGGTGACTACAAGTATTTTGAAAATGTTGAATGCCTTAATTTAATCCGGAGAAATAGAATTGAAAACATGTGGTTTCCCCCTAGATAGGCATGCCTTATCCTTGGAAATTTTACAAGGCATAGATAGCTTGATAGCTCTGCTTTTTTTTAAATAAAAAAGGTAAATTTTTACAATTCAGAATCCGCTATACTTGCCTTCCAAAAGGTCCTTCAATCCGAAAAAATGTCGTTGCAAAGCGAAACTCCAAGGACATATAAAGCACTTGAAGGTAATTGGTGAATCGTGATGGATAATATTTTTTTAAATCTTGAAATATCTATGTAAACCTATCTGGGTTTCTTGTAAAATAGTAATTATTTGGTTGTGCAATGCATAATTATTTATACGAATGCATGGCTCAAGGCTGAAGTTATATAAACCCGAAACTATTGTATAACAAGAACATTTCATTCATCAACTGTCTTCTTTATAATTCCTGTATAATTCTTTATAAAAAATAATAATTTATGCGTTCTATTGGATTGGATTTAGATTATCAGTTTCGATTGTAATTACTTTTATATCCAATTTATAACTATTTTATTCAGGGGGATTGAATTACCAATTAAGGTTTTGTTGCTTTAAAACTTTGAAATCTCACTATAAATAATGTTTTCATAATTATTTGAAAAATTGATTAAACCATCTCCTCTACTTCCGCTGGTAGATGCGTCGTCTCGTTTATCATCTGGGCTAGTTTTGTTTTCTTATAATTTAACCGTGTTGATATATTTTGTGGCATTTTAAGACTAATTGTTGGATTGAAGAACAATTATTATACCCCGCAGTGTGGTAGATGTAAACTGAACGAAGGTTATCACATTATTCAACAAATGGAAAGTCATTTCGTCCGCTTTCCAATTCTTTCCATCCGCGACATCAGACCTAATAACCCAAAGGTCGCAGACGTAACTCAGCAATTTATATTTATTGAAAGATTAACCTTCAAATAGGAATCATAATCTCTAATGTGAATTTGTCTTAAACTAAACGTGTTAAAAATGTAGAGACGACCTACAAGAAAATGCTGTCCAGTTTTTGACCGTTTTGTAAGATGTCAAGATGCCTCCTGAGATGTCAACTTAAAAATAGCAGTGTGTACAAAAAGACGTATTTTTAATTAATTTGTCCCAAGCCATAAAACCCATTCCACTTCAATTCTGAAGTAGTTTTGTATATTTTACTCAAACATGCATAAATTCTTGAGTTTTAAAATTGTATAAAAGAAGGATAAGCTATTCCTATGTAAAACTAGACGTAAATGCAACAAAAATTGAAAATACGTTCCTCAGAATTTTGGAAATAAACATGCCAAGATAAGAGCTAAAAGTAGTTTTCTCCTGAACAAAACATCCTGCCTTTTATATTAAAAGGGAAGAGATAGAAAACAATCTGACTGAACTAAGATCCTTGAGCTTATTTCGTTTCTCTTACACCAAAAACGTTTAAACTTGCTAACTAAAGCTAATGTATTTCCTGGAAATACTTTTTCATCCCGAAACAACATTACATTCAATATCATCAGACGACAAGGCTACCTACCTGAATTTACTCTATCATCATATCCCTTAGGACGAACATACATCCTCGCATATACCGCGCAGCAAGCTAAAAGTGTACTTGTCTTTCCAACTACAACTGTACTGTTGTACAGCGCGGAGTAATGCCCGAGAACACCCATTTATTAATGAATTTCCCAGTAATGCTTATCCGCATAATTGGATAGTGTCATCATTATAATCGTCATTTGCACAGCTAATCTAAAAAAAAGTGCGGAGTATAGACGACGGTTCCTTCCACTAATATAATATTCCTGGATATTTTGCTGAGTGAAATATTGTGCATGCATTGAAGTAAATTGATCTGTTGTTTTATTTAATTATGAGAAAGATGTTTAGTAAATAAAATAAGATAAAAACGATGATGAAAGGCTGATTAAGAATACAATAAAGTAAAGAGTAAGTGAAATATCTTGGTGTTAGTTAGGTGTGAGTAGCTGGGTAGGTTGTGGTTATATAGCCCACTGAGCCCTCTCTTCCTGCCACAGTTCTCTGCTACCAATCACACCTAAAACATCTCCACTTGAGTACCACTATTAACGATTAAAAAATACTCAATCAGAAGTTAAGGAAGCCAGATCAATCATTTCTAATAAGAACTTGGGTCAAAACTTGAGACATTTAAGGATAGAACACGAACCTTTGAGACAAGGCTAGTTCTTAAAGGATTGAATTAGAATTACTAGACGTATGCATTTGCTTTTGCATGCAACTCAGAAAGAGAGAGAGAGAGAGAGTACTAATTTGTGAAGAAAAAGCATGAATCCAAGCTATTTAGCGTTGTTTGCACTTTTGGTGCCTTCGTCAGCGTACGTTCTGCCGGTTGACCCTACAGCTACTGTACTTGCTCAGGCCGATTCCGAAGCATATAAAACTCTTGTACTTCAACAGAGAGAAAGGTACGTTGACACGTTGAGACTTTTTTACATTTTATAAACCTTATCATTTTAATTGGTATTGGGCATTTTATTGGTGGTGGATTTGACTCGGTTATCCGCTTCCTGGGCAATTTAGTACCCGATAAGCAGGTAGTAAAATCATTGTTCTAAAGCAAGTGCGGATTATAGGCGAAGGCGGAATAATACTGCATTGCCATCCATATCCATGCTTAATGCAGCCTTTAAGTGGTTGCAGCAAAGTAAATAAATGCAGTACGAAGACTTTTAGGGATACACAGCACCTTTTAATAAACCTTATTAAATAAAAAATGACACTTTCCGATCCTGTCATTAAATTAGACAAAACTGCATATACTTTTTATTTTTTCGGTTTGAGATCATAATGTGATAGATTTACCTATGCCTATGATAGTAATGCTACTGTTCTTGGTGGTGGGGGTGGTGGCTCTTTGATACGCGGTGGGGGTAGTCAGGCGCTGAGCAACTTTACCATGAACGTGACCTGCTTGACCCCTCCGTGTCCTGACCTCAGTCTCAGGTAAGGAATAAGGGTCTTTTGCTTACTTGCTTTTTTGGGGACACAATTTACTTTTTTTTCTCTGCCTATTTTTAATGCATTGAGTGGTTAGATTTTCATGTTAATTCCAAGGGGCATGACGTATTTTCTAAAGCGTTAATATTATAATAATAAGTTTTCTGGTCGCGATTGCTTTCATGAAGGTTTCAAAAATGTTTGCCAAGTTGAGGCAGATCTTTTGCAAAGATTTTGTTCACTCAGTCGCGTTATTGATTGTATTGTCGTAAAGTTAGACGTGTGACGTGTGCGTGCAAAGGGTGATTACGAGGAATCTATTTTCAGACAACTCATTATTGACAGGAGTTGGTTGTATTAAAAGCAGTAGTAGTGACATAAATAGTAGTAGCAGTAGCAGTAGCAGTAGCAGTAGTAGAGTAGAAATAGTAGTAGTAGTAGTAGTAATAGTAGTAGTAGTAGTAGTATTAGTAGTATTATTATTAGTAGTAGTAGTAGTAGTAGTA
>JAQFZX010002032.1:0-22594 GCA_034682405.1 Hydroisotoma schaefferi | reverse complement strand
GCAACTAAAACACCTTCCTTTAAGGCATATATTATGCTTATCTTCTCGATAAGCAACCTCAGAATAACCCTTTAATTAATTGCATTAATACATCGACCGTGAATACTCTTAGTGACCGTTCCGACGCTACATAACAATTTCAGGAGAAAGAGGATGTCTACGACACTGGAAAGTTGAGCACATGACGATTTGTGGATTTGTTATTCACTCAACTCAACTCAAGTCCAGTTTTTTGATACGATTAATTAAAGTGGATGTCGTTTCTGTAGTAGCTGGTAGCTGCCCTGTTATATTTATAATAATTATTATGTCAATTATTTAATAAACTTCATCCCATTAAATACCACTTCATCTCTCGTTCGTAGTCTGGGACAGCAATATTAGTCATAAAGTCAACTGGAAATAGTCTAACTAAAGTCTGAAAAAACCTAAATTCCTGTAAATAAATCATCAATCGTGGCGTGGTTCGTGGAGTCAAATATTCTGGTAAGATAAAGATTAAAAAACATACTTTTTACGGTGTATTTTTGTGCTAAAAACGTATCTAAATCTGTGTAAAAACTGTACGTAATAAGCTGAGTTAGTGAACTGTTGCTGTCATTGTCATTCAATATTGTAAATTTACGTAAATTTACGTAAATGTAGTTAAGGTTAAGGTTAGGTAAATAAGTAGACAAAAAAAACTAAAAAAAACAACGGTTCTTTCGCTGTTTTGTTAGAGACAAAGACAAAGAAAGATAACAATAGTACACGAACAAAACTAGCGTGTTTTTGCATTTAGTAAGATAAAGATAAGGACATACATAGGTTCAGAAATTTTAGGTGGCTTTTTTTAAGGGTATATTTATTATTGAACTTGATTTTTAAAAGTACCCTAAATCCTCGTCCATATGCCGCGGCTTCTTTGTGAAAGATGTTTTGAAGCATGGTTGGTTAGCATGAGAGAGATGTCCCTTTAAGCGTGTGAAGGATAGCGTGCGGCTTAATTAACGAGGGCGGGGTGACGGCTAGACGAGAGGTATTTTGTTAATCTGGGGCGTATTTACGTACGTTAGGTTAGGTAAGTTATATAATCTGTTCGTGATACTACCGTACGTTTCGTGTTAGCCCCTGGGAAATTATTTACTAGATTAGATAGAATTCAAAGGAAGAATTGTAAAGGTAGGGGCATTAAACCGGAGGTCATTAAAAGGATAAATACGGTTTAGTGTTTGTTAGCGTTAAGACGTACGTAAGTTAAGATCACGCAAAGGAGTTGAGGTAGATGAGCTGTAGTTCGTAGCTGTAAATTAATACATCCTGTATGCGTACCCGAAGCAAAGTCAAGCTAAAAAGTAAAGCAAAAAAGGGTGATTACTGATTTGTTTCTTAAATGTTAAGAAGATAAGGAAGAGTGTCTTGAATTCGAGGTTTCGTTATGATGATGATCTTTCATTTAAGTTAAAGTGCTTCTTGTCTATCCGATATCTTTTTCGATGATGCATGCGATGCATGGCTTTGTCTCCTTTACGTGTGTCTAAAAACATGCATAAAATACGTATAAATGGTTATAACTTCGAGCTTTCATAGTTTCATAATGAAACTTTCATTGACGACACTGAATGAGTCATACTTTTAAGTAGGGTAGGAGGTACCCGATTCGGAAACCGTTTCTTTGTCTGTATGCTGATGCTGGTTTATTTTATTACATAATTTTACGTTATCTCTGTGGCCGATAACATTACAACCATTTGTAATTTAGTTTAGTCTTACTTGGGTCTATCGGGTTTATCTCTTATCTGTATGTACTTTGTTTTGCAGGGAAACGATTGGCGTTAGCACTAACAGTACCGAACCATTACCAAAGTACCATTACAACCGTCAAGGAATTATAGAACCAATTGCATTTATTTGTTAGAAGTGTCAATCGAATCCGAAGATGTCGATGTATCCAAGTCTAGAAGATATGAAGGCCACGGAGCTAATTAAAGTAAGCCATATAATTTAGCTAAAAATAAAGCGTTAATTTATTACGTGGCTTGTACAGGGTTATCATGGTTTGTTAATTTATCTAGGCTCAAGTGAATGCAATGAAGCCGGTACAGTATGAGATGCCCCAGCCTAATCAGTATGGGGGCTCATTGTACGGTAGCGGTGGACCTTCAGCCCCCATTCAGACTATGGAACGCAGCGTCGGTGGATATAGTCTTGCTGCAGCGTATCCCTCGCTCACCGATTTCATGGGTATGGAGCTGAGTGAAGAAATGATTCGGCTGAACATGCCAGAGTACGGTAAACATGGAGGTTCGCCTTATCCTGCTCTTGCTAACAATGGGAACGTTGTCGCCAACATGCCTAATAGCTCTAGTAAGGGATTTTCCTAATTTAAAATGAGTAGGTTATGCTATAGTTATAATTGTACAATTTAATTGTTTTGAGTAGTTGTTCAGCAAAATAACTCAGGAGTAAGCGTGATTGCTCCAATCTCTGGATCGAATGCAGCTGTGGTGAAGTCAATGATCACTCATGGAGTTCGACGTCTGAACGTTGTGAAGGATTCGGGAAAAGTTGGGCTACGGGTAAGTAAAGGATATTAGAACAACAAGGTGCCGTCGTGATTTATTAATGCGTACAAGATAGTGAACATAAACGCACTTTGCTTTATTCAAGGTCCGAGCCATGAATACTGGCGTATTTGTCTGTTTAGTCATGGATGGAACTCCAGCAGCGAGGACCGGCTTACGGTTTGGAGACCAGATACTTCAAATTGATGGGCAAGATATGGCTGGAATGTCCGTGGATAAAGTTCATACTATTTTCCGCAAGAAAAGTGCTGGAGAAGCCATTGACATAGTCGTCAGAGACAGGTAACGATTTGTTTTTAGTACTAAAAAATAAACATTACTAGATTCAGTCAGCAAAGGCAATGCTTTGGAATTTGGAAACCTAATAGGCCTTTCGAAAGGACTGTAACTCTCGTCCGAGATTCTCACGGCTGCATTGGATTTCAATTTCGTGGTGGAAAGATCATCAATATTGTCAAAGAGTCGTCAGCCGCTCGGAATGGGGTGCTAACGGATCACAATCTGCTGGAAATCAATGGGAAAAATGTAATTGGCCTGAAAGATAAGGAGATAGCGAAGGTCATTGATGGAGTTCAAGGAAATGCTCTTAATATCACGATCATGCCTGCTTTCTTGTATGACCACATGGTTAAAGAGATGGCTGGATCTTTGTTCGGCAAGATGGACCATTCTACTCCAGAATTTTAAATTTCGATATTTCGGAGTAGAGGATCGACGATCGGACAGTGGATTTTCAATCGTTAATATAACTACTGTAATGCACTTTGTCTGTTATTTTGAACAATAATTCTTCGAAGTTTTGCTAGAGACTTTGATTAACTTCTGAGCTTCTAAAGTTAAGTATCGAAGTATCTAAACATGAATTTTATTCTAATCAATCACATTTGTAAAAGAAGAAAAAAAACTACTCGTATGACTGATTCATTGCGGTGTTGTCGCATCCCACATCCATGACATATTTTAAAACATGCCATTATTATTATTATTTCTAGTTCTTAGTTTAATTTTGGTTTGTGCCATAATCGTATTTTTTTCAAAGTGTACGAAACGTTTAGTGGAATATTTCGCGAAAAACTTAATTAAGTAAAACATTACGACAATTAAATGTTCCTTTATAAACTACCCAATCGTTCCTGTTGTAGCATTTAAGGGTTAATTATATCAGTTTTGTTCTATAAATTTTTCACGTTTTGTAATTGTACTTTAATTAATTAAACCAGACCCAATAAACTTATTCAGACAAATTATAGTAGAGGTAAAAAGCTAATAGTAAGTATTCTTACATTAAAATTATGGACTTAGCATATTTCAAAACGTTTAACTCTCTATCTGTAGTGGAGTTGTAGTTGTAACAGGCGAGATTGAAGCGAACTTGTCTTCTAAGTATGTTAAACGACATTCTAGCTTGAATTCTTCTAGCCGGCTTTTACCAACGCAGTGATGTAATTTGCTGATATAGTCCTATTAAAATCACACGTTAAGTTGCAAGTACATCCTTGTTTAAAGCAGCTCTATATCAAAAATCAATTAAATTAAAAATAGTAAAAAATTAAAGGTCTTACCAATAAAGCTCGGTTCTGGGCTTTCTCAACTCTCAGAATAGCGTAGAATTGCTCATCGCTGTAATTTTTTATATCAGCAGTGCTTTCAACTCTATAAATTCGCAAAAAAAGTAATTATAGACAAATATTTCTATATCAAAAATCAAATCCATAATTACGTGCACTATCATCTTGATCTTACTCGTCAATAATTTCCCCTCGCAGTCTTTTTTGCTCATTTGCCTCCGCTTCATAGGTTTCTATTTCAGTTTCTTCTTTACAAATTTCTTCTTGAATCCGTTGATTGAATAAAAGAAGCTGTTCGTTTTCAAAAGCAAGGTATTCTTCTGTAAAAAATTCAGGAAGAGCTAGAATTTCTCCAACAAACTCGTCATCGAATCCGTCGGCTGTCTCTTCCTCGTCATCATCTCGGATTAGCTCCACATCCGATGAGTCAGTGTTTCCTTGCTCTCCAAAAGTAGGTTCAGATTTAGAAATCTTGGCCTTAAAATTGCTGGAATCGTAATATTTCTTTTTAAACCCCTTCTTCTCCTCCATGGTAGAGGATACTTTTTGTTGAACAAACACAAGGGCTGCGGCCTCCAACTCTTCGTGCATTGATCCAATCATGGCATTAGCGTCGTCAACAACATTTTCAATGCTTTCTTCATGGCTGCAGCAGAAACAATTTTAAAATTAAATTGAAGGACTCGGTAGTATGCCGTGATATTCAGATAGAATATTTCCTAACCTGGTTTCAAAAGCTGGAATTCGTTCTTTATCATCATCCGCCCCGTCGTCATTAGATGAACTATCCTCCTCTCTACTTTCACTGTGCACCAAAACATGAACTTCAACCTTCTCACGTTCCGGAGGAGTTTCGGAGCTCGGAAAATATTCTAGTTTACCCAAAACAGCGTCATTTGAGCCCCGTCTTGACAAAATTAGTGGAGATTCTTCTGGTGACTGGGTCTCAGTAGTATTTTCAGTCTTTATTTCGTCTTTGGAATAATATAAGTCCAATGCTTCATTGGAAAAGTCTAAAGACCTCCGTACTGTCTTTTTCTGTAGTATTCCTCCCGTAACATGGGTACTGCTCTCATCTTTTAAAACGGCTTGAGTTGGATATTGGATATTCCCAATAGCATCAAACTGTCTGGAATCTGGAAAGCTTTTCTCCACTCCTGGTAATGATTCATGTTTATCTTGAACAGAACTTTGCTGCAGAAGCGCTGTCAAACGTTCAACAGGCCTCGATTCAGATCCTAAAGCTACTGAAACCGGTGCTTGTGAAATTACTGCAATTGGAATGTCCTTATTTTGGCTCACAGTCGGTTGAAAAACTACATCATTGGGTTCTTTAAACTGTCCATAAGAGTATGAAGATTCAGGTGGAGGAGGAATACTATTTTCTGCAAATTTCTTCAATGGTACTGACACTGACATGGGTTCATCTGTTAAAGTGCTACTTCTTCCTGTTCCAGACGCGTGTGGGAAAGAAATATTTGCTGATGCAGTAGAAAGAGCATTTAGAGAACGCAATTTACGCTGAAACAGATAGATAATAGACCAAATAATGTAACACAGTCGCCTTCTTTAAAAAATGCGTTGAAAAATTAAACAATTTCAGCTAACCTTTAATTGGGTAAGGGTTCGTTGTAACTCCCAAAGTTGTTCTTCGTGTTTTTTGCTGACTTTTTTATTAGCCTTTACTTGTAGGTGGCTTTGTTCCAAAAGGTTTTCATACTTTCTGATTTCTTTAACTATGGATTCAGGATCTTCAGGGAACTGATGAGAAACTGATACATGAATATCCCCACCACTGAAAAAATTCATCTCAATAAAATAACGAAATTGCATAAAGAAATAAACTCAAGTTTAGCTTTTAGTTACCTCTGAGACTCTTCCAGTGAATTTTTCGACCTCATCAACTTTAACTTAACCTTAGCCACACTACTAGCTACATTTTCTTTCTTATCTTTACTCTTATCTTTTTTACTTTCTTTAGCCTCTTTGTCTTTTTTGTGTTCCTTCACCTCTTTGTCTTTCTCTTTCTTACTCTCCTTCTTCTTATCTTTTTCTTTCTTATGCTCCTTCTCCTCCTTATCTTTTTTCTTTGAGAATATTGGAGCTGGTGCATTTAGAAAAGCATTTAGAGCGGATACTGCCTTCTCCGTAGATCCTTCAGGAGCCTCTGACTTACTTCCCACAGTTACCGATGTACTGTTTGGAGTGGACGAGGAATGCATAAAAACGGCAGGAACGCTGGAGCGATGCGCATTAAAATCTCTATGTCTCTCTCCACTGAAGGGCATTCGAATTGGAGTTACACCCTCCTTATTTTCTCCGGCTATTGGTGTTTTATCCCCTATTTTTAATTCCGATGAAGTCTTCTTTGCCTTATCCTTTTCCGGCTTGAGATCCTTCTCCTTATCGGGCTTCTTTGCCTCTTTATCCTTGTCCTTCTTCTTTGTTGACGAAAGCTTAAATCCCTTCAGTATCTTTTTTCCTGGGCTTCTAAATAACAATGAAAGATTTTGACCTTTTAGCAAGTCACTGTTTGACAATAAGCACTTCAGACTTTAATTTTAAAAAATACTACGATTTTTATACTTTGAATCTGCAGCAAGATCTTCTTCATCCTGAGAGCTTTCTGCAGCTAACGCTGCATATCCCTTATCCTTCTTTGAGTCTTTCTTCTCTTTCTTCTTCTTCTTATCCGTTTCCTCGTCATCTGAAGAATAATACGATAAAAACTTTAGTTCATTTAAAAATCCAAATAAATAAGCATACTAACCGACATTTTAAACCCGAATTTTAGCATTAGCGGCCTGCAAAACTGTACAGATAAAACAAAAATAAATACTTCAACACCCGGTTCCGATTCCAATCCCAATCAGGAGTATTTCAAAACCGGAAAAAACCCCAAATTCCAAATACAGCAGTACTTTCCAAAAAATACCATCAACTTTTAAAATAACTTCCTTCAAGAAACACCTATTATCTTAAACCATAAAAAAATAGCTTACATTCTGCAGAATCACGATCCAAAGATTTAGAAGCATCCCCTCGATAAAGTCCTGGGAACTCCTTGGCCACTTCGGGGCTGTCAAACTCCATGACCTTTAACAGCGATGACGTCCACAACACCAAAGGTCAGGTCAGGTCAGGTCAGGTCAGGTCAGAGGTCAGGTCAAAAATTCTGAATCGGAAATAACTCCTAACTATTTAATTAAAATCCTAAAAAAACTGCCTCCTCCATAAAAAGTCTGTGAATTCTTGTCAAAACAATCAATATTTACAAATTCACAAAAGCGCCCGGTTGAGTCTCCCATTTCCCGTTAAAATATTACAATTTTCACTGCACGAATCTTAAATTCAATTTCTTATTTTATTTTGAAAAAAAAATAACGAAATCTCTCGAAATTTCTCGAAATTTCTAAGTTTTTGAAACTTTTGTTATTATTTATAAATTCCAGCGACTTTAACACCTTCAAGACCTTCTTTTAGAGTAAAAAAAGGCGAAATGAAAGGGGAAGAAGGTGAGAAAGAAGAAGAAAGGGTTGGTAAAGTTGGACAAGAAGACGTTCCTTCGATTTCGAATGCGGAGAGGTTGCGACAAAGAAGGCGAGAAAAAATATTGGGAAATCAGGCTTCCAGAATTCAGCGAATTACTACCGGAGTTTTGGACAAGGATTCAGCGTCCCGGAGTAAATAGAGACAGGACGCTGTTTGGCCGTTTTTAATACGTATTTTGCAGCGTTTTTAACCGATTATTCATATTTTTAGGTGTAGATGATGTCGGAGACTCTGTTAAAACGGCAGGGGCTAGTGGCAGTGGCAGTAGCAGCGGCAGCGTCGGTGGAAGTAAACGACGCTTCTCGCCACCGCCTCGGATACTGGTGGACGAGGGGGACGATCCTGTACATATTTATCGGCGGCGTCAGACGGCAACCGCTGAGGAGATCCATGACTCGATATCCCAAGAATCTTCGAATAATGACGGAGCAGAGGATTTCAGTGATTATAGAGGAGGATCCACACCCATGGGTCTTTTTAACCCTCGAGCCGATGGAAGCACAATTCATCCAAAAATCCCTGCTTGGGTCTGCCGCATCCTTGTCTGCATTTTGGGAGTAATATTAACTGTATTTAATGCCAGATATTTAATGGTGACGTTCTTCTCTTGGGAACTTGCTGTTTTATTCGTGAATGGACTACCTGCCGAGGAATCGCCGTCAAGCGTGCTGATCCTGTTGATAGCACTTATGGGATTGAAAGAACCGCACCTCAAGCGTTTGAAGTTTGCCTTGAAACTGTCCAATTGTCTTATTACGGATGTTTCTCTTTTTATAGTATTTGCGCTTTTACCAAGAGTTGTTTTCTAATTTTTAGAGGAGTTTCTAACTTGCCTTCTTAGACAATTAGTTATGATATGAATATTTTAAACTAGCAAATGTAAATTAGCATATAGATTCAGCTAAAAAAAACTATCGAAGGCATGGATCATTCTCATTAGATTTTGTAGAAGGATTTAGTTGATTACGTTCGCGTACGCTTACGTGTGCTGTGAAAACAGCACATATTTTGATACGCGATTTTATCAGATTTACTGTCTACCATTCAAACCAGTCCATTCCATAGTGTTCCTACTTCATTTAGATATGATTTAATAAAAGTTTTATAATCTAGCTTGAGTAAATTGTAATTAACAAATCGTGCGTATAAGTCTACTCCATTTACCGTCGTTTCTAAGTTATAACGTAACATTTTATTTATAGAACTTAACTTTGACTAACTTCGGCCAAGCTCCCAAGCTCAATTTTTCAGGATTTGTAGCGTAATATCGTTGTGTACATTCTAATCTAATGGATTTAATATCGTAATTGAGATGTTTCTGCATATTTTAAAACCCCTTGTATTGTTGTGCATCTAAAGTCTTCCACTTCGAATAAAAGTTTGATTATCGCGATAGTCAATTGTCGCTACACATGCTCTCTCTTCTCTTCTAAATACATTTAATTCCTCATTTCCATTCATTTGAAATTCCATGCATGAAATGTCACTTCTAAAGACTACTAAACTATGACAAGGACTGCGTGAAAGTTAATAGCATTGTGCACGTTTTATCCAGAACATAAACACCTTACCGTTCGTACATTACATAACCGTGCCAACTTTAGCTAGGTAATTCATCATAAATTTGAGGATGCCTCCGGATTACCTAGCCTAACTTATCTAAATATGTGGAGAGCTGTGTAATAGCTTTTTAGCTAACTAAATTAAGAATCAGACCCGTCGTGACCGTTACAGAAATGTGACAAAAACTAAACGCTATATTACGAATTTGCTACTTATGACATGACCTTTGACCTTTTTGCTTTACATATGCAATATGCAGCAATAGCTATCGCCCCACACGTCAGCGACACAGCTCTAAAAAAAAACTTGCATGCATGCATTGCATATGCTTAGCTAGGTACCTTACCTTTTCATTTAGATTTTAGCTCATTCGTAATTGTTTAAAATGTGTACTTTCTTTATAAAATGATGCTACTTCAAAATATATTCTTAGTCGATAGTAAAAAAGGGGTTATCGTCGATAACCACATTTCAAGATAAGCATTTGGTCAGGATGAATAAATAAGGAAAGAGCAAGAGGCAAGTTTCGCTCACTCCTTTTCAGCTTGTAAAGCGGTGGGCTTAAAAGTTGAAGAATCGGATCGGAACTTGTATTCCTTTCTTGAACTCTGTTTCTGTTCTTATCTGTTCTTATCTAAACGCAAATTCTATCCAGTGTATCTTATCTTTGTTATTAATTGTCATTTATCTTAATTTCGTACTCCATCCAATCCATTTAATGGGATCTCTTTTGGATGGCAGGATGGCACGCGGTGCAGCTTTTAATACTTGAGGATTACCTTCCTTGTAAACTTGACCGTGACCCTGACCTTGACCTTGACCTTGACGTTCAGCTTTTAAAAGGTAAGCCTTCATTCATGCGTTAAGTTATAAAGTTGAGGATAAAGGTAGTTTTACTAATTCAGAAAGTTCTATTCATTCCCCAGATTCCTTCCTGCTGGTCCTGGTCCTCCGAGCATTTGACAGATTATTTGAAACTATTTGAGCCTGTTTTCTCTGGATCTGTTGCTTATCATCTTCTTATCGAACGTCATCTTATGAAAAATGGGCCAGTCAACAAGTCTAGAACTACAATCCGGCAAGGAGCGGCTCGCCGATGAGTTTGATTTCCTACACGACCAAATTCGAAAGCATTCCCTAACCTTGCGTCAGCTAACGACGTTAACGTACGAAGAACTTCATGCAAAAATCACCGAACTCAACGAGCTCTCTAGTAAATTTGTGGACTGTAATGGAAAGCAGTTAATCTTCGAGCTTAAGGACGGGGCCGACGCTCCTGCAGTGATATGGAAGGGTCTTGTTAGGATCCGATGCATGAAGACAAATCCAGAAACGAAAGCTGTGGAAAAATCTCGCGATTTGAATCTCAAACAGTTTTTGCAGGTTTATAATACGATGATGCAGATGCAGCACAGTATGAAAGTCACTCATCATCGGCAGCAGCGAGAGGATGGAGATGATGAGGCTAGTAGTTGTAGAAGAATGTCCAGGCTTGATCTGGATGGAGGGGCCGGAAGCGTCGATGGGGATGAAGGCGCTACTAAATTCAGTAAAAAGCCTGTATTTACTATGAGCACTTCGTTAATATTGGACGAAATACAAGCGGCCGCGTCCCCAACCTCTCCGAGCCAAGAGGAATGTTGTATTTGTATGGAGTATAAACCTGAGGTCAGCCTCCCGTGCGCGCATTCATATTGTTTACCCTGCATATCCCAATGGAATGTTGATCACAAAACCTGTCCTATTTGTAGAGAAGTAAGTTTTTAGCTGGTTTGTGTAAGCTTTACAGCATGGGATGGCTTGTTGGTCCGTATTTCATCGATATTGTTCATTTATTACAGAAATTAGAGACGACCGATGACACTTGGGTACTGGAGGATACGCCTAATGCTGAAGATGTGTCAATGGAAATGCGAAAATCATTTATGGAACTTACAAAATAGTATGCGCTTTAAAATAATTACATGAACCTTGAGCAGCTTCAAACCGTTTTCATCAGTAACATTTACTGGCCTTCACTTCGTAACCTTCTTTCTTTCTGACCGTAGATTACCTGAAAAGTTAGACTTGTTTTCGGTCTCGGTGTTTATTTGTATGTACGGGTTCGGGCTACAAATGAATGTACCTGTCTGTCTAGTGGTAAGA
Source organism: Hydroisotoma schaefferi (assembly GCA_034682405.1). Classification (NCBI taxonomy): domain Eukaryota; kingdom Metazoa; phylum Arthropoda; class Collembola; order Entomobryomorpha; family Isotomidae; genus Hydroisotoma; species Hydroisotoma schaefferi. Next base: position 11,202 of record JAQFZX010002032.1, on the reverse strand, counting down.
CGCATAGTATTGCTGTTGGTCATGGGAATAGAAAGTCTTTACTTCAGTATAGGGCCATCAATCGTTTGTAACCTGGAGTAAAAATGAAGTGGAAGTCAGTGAATAAATGGACCCAAGGCCAAGGGAGGGGATTGTTCTATTTTGTTAACCTTAATTCACAACCTTACTTTGACTCGAGTAGAATCTGGGAATCTCGGACAACTGTTATCTTCTTTTCCAAAGCAGTATTATTATTATTTTAAGCTCTATAGCATTTACGGTCTCGTGCCTGCTGCGTGGCTGGGTTGACTATGGCTGTTGTTGTAATTGCATTAAACCCGTGAAAAGCAGTTGTATATTTTATTATATTTTGTTACTTTCTATTCCCGTTAGCTTTAAATTACAAATTGAGCTGTGAAATCTCATCTTTGCAATTCTATGCTTACAATTTTAAACTCACAAATGGCAAGTCTAGTCGCAGATACTTGTGCAAAAATCATGATGTATCTAAACCGTAATTGCTAACGATCAATGTGTCAATAAATTATGGATGCTGTAATAATTAAGCCTTCCGAATTCTTTTTTTTCATAGTACAGTATAATCAGGTTTATTTTCTGATTTAAATCATAAAATCTATGATTTTATACTGATCGAATGGGGTCAGTAAAACGTCAGAGGCAACAACTATGGTTTTTTATACTACACAATCATTTTTAGTAGACGTCAGCCTTAACTAATGGTATTCTAACTTTCTTGCATAACACTGAGCTGAGCAAATGCATATTACTTTTAAAAGTTTAGGGGTTTCAGTTTCTTTTTACAAAGCACCTTAGCTATGAGCTAAGAATATATGAACTTAAAAGTAATATTTTCAACCCAGAAAAAGTCTACATAATGTTGTATTACTAAGTACTCTAGAAGTAAAACAATTTAAATGAAAAAAGATAGAAAACTTTGAAATCATCTATACTATTCTGAACATGCAGTTAAAACTACAAGGCAAGACAAAATTATCTACGTTTAAAAGAATGCATATATTATGTGTTACCGAAATTGTAGCTTTCAACAGAACGCTACAACTTGATAGTGTACCTTATTTCAAAGCATTATATTTAGAGATGGGAAATTCATACTGCGTTGAATTAGTACACGAAGTGGAAGAACTTCTGACTGCTTTTTATGCAGAGTCATTGACTAGATATCTTCAGAATTTCATTTATTTTAGACGATTTCTTTTTCCAGGTGACCTTGACCTGGATTGAGAAAAAGTTAATGAGCTTTTCTAAGTCAGCATAATATCAGTTTACAAAAATACGTTACTTATAAATAGAAGGATTATTGATAGTTACCTATTTCTTGCTTCCCATCTTTTCGATAATGGAGACTTAGATCGGGACCTTGACCTAGTATGTCGTCTTCTTACACGTCTTTCGCGTGATCTGCTTCTGCTCCTACAATGCACAAGTCAAGCATTAAAAATATTTACTTTTGGCAGTGCAATACTCACTTCAGCTACTAACTACGAGCTATATTCTTTGGTTCTTTTAATTTATTACCTGGACCTATTTCTTTCTCCACTTCTTGACCGATTTCGCCGGTTCCTTTCAGGTTGTCGGCGGCCAAAATTTCTCCCACGCAGGTCTCTGACACCCCTATCTCGGTCATGCCGACCTGAATCTCGATCTAAATTGACTCGCTCAACTCTATTGGAGGTGTCAGGAGATGTTTGCTCAAAACCTCGTGCCGGTGTCCTCGTGTCTATATCTTTGTCACCAAAAGATCCAAATCCAGCTTCCGGTATAGAACCAACGCTTCCAGCAGAGGGACTACCAGTGGATATAGGACTGAATGCGGGTTGAAGACTAGGCATCGTTTTCAGCTGTGGAGGCCCAGGCCGCGGTGGATTGTTCGAAAAATCTCCCGTTAGCGGTAATCCAGAAGGAAATCGTAGTGAAACCGGTGGCTGCTGAGTTAGTGGACGTAATGATGGTATTGGAGGTGGAGGTACATTTAGATTAATAACTACTGAAGGAGCAGCAGTTTGCTTCAGCGTCGGGGGTGGAAGATGTACAGGAATATGAGTAAGAGCAGCTGGAACAACGGCTGGAAGGGGGATTCCTGGAGGATGCTGTAAATGTGGTGGAGGTAAATGAATAGGGATGGACATCGGCGGTTGAGCTGGAAGGTTTTGGATGGAAGGGCTCTGAACCGCTTCAGTTTTTGCAGAAGTTGCAGTCGTCATTGGATTCTGCGAAGTCAGGATCGCAGCACTTGCAGCTCTGATTGCTTCCTTAGTTTCTATTGATTTGTCGACATCTACTTCTGCTACAGGCAACTGCTTTGTTGTTAAGTTAATATTGATTTTCATTTTCGGCAGTTGACCGATGTTCAACGAAATAGGACCTTTCCCTTTTTTTGTAGTTGCAAACTTAGTTCCCAGAGCTTCAAACACGGGTTCAGGTTTATTTGAAGGTGGTTTTTGTGGCGTTAGAGGCGTTAGAGGCGGGGGTGGTTTTAGTACCACCTCTCCAGGAGGTGCAGGTTCAGGTTCAAGATCAATTAAGTCTGCAGCACTCTTTACAGGACTTGAGGACGGTGCAGCCAGAGAAGGAGACGTTGGTTTCTCCGGTTTAAGGTTAAGCTTTTTTAACGAAATTTTTATAGCAGGTTCAAGTCGTTCTGGTTCTAAGATAGGTTCCTTATCCGGCAAGTCTTGGATTTTGGGGGATTCTTCAGGTATTTTTTCCTTCTGGCTTGTACCTAATTGAGATAAATCCTCGTCTGAAAACTGCATAGCGGAAGGAGAGTATGCTTCCTCTGAGTCACCCATTGCCTGATCATTCTGACTGTCGGATTCAGATTCCTATAAATCGAGAGAAAATTTAATTAAATCGCCACAAGAACTGAATTAATCCAATATGCGATATGGCCAACGGGTTTACCTTGGAAGAACTATCTTCAATAATATCCACAACTTCTGGTTTTTCAATTACACTCTCTACAGTAGCTGTTTCCGACTCACTCATTTCTAAGGAGGAGATTTCCATTTTTGTTATTGTTATAGATTCTTGATCGACAATGGCGATGGCTGTTTGAGGTTGTTTTACAGGCAAACTCAAGAACAACGAACTAGTCTTTTTAACCTCTGTAAGTTCTTCTTGATACAAGGGAAACTCTCCATCAAGACCCGGTATACATGACGAGGTTTGTCTACCGGCAAGGGCCCCTGTTATTTTTTCTATATCCTGCTTTTCCTTAGCAATTCTCTCCTCAAGCTCTTTAAGCTGCTTTTGAACTTCATCCTCGATATTTATTATTTTCTCTGTCGACGCTGAAGTACTCATCGTTTCATCCGAACCTGTTTCCGCATTAACTTCTTCTTTTTCCTCCTCTTCTTCCCAGGGAGTATAAGGAGCATCGTCATCTTCATCTTTAATATCTTCAGTTGTTCTAAGGGCCGGTATTTTAGGTACAGCAGGCGATGCCTTTGAACTAGCAGACGAAGACTTTGTGGCGTTTGTGCCCTAAATCAACAGAAAATAGACCAACTCCTTTAAGTTTGAGTTTCAACGCTAATTAATACTAACAGGTAAAAGAACCTTGACAGTTTACCTCCTGTTCAGGTCCGAATTTAACCCTCTTTTTTACTGCTACTGAATCTGCAGCCAGATTTGATTTTCTTTTCAATGGCAGAGGAACAGAGCCATCCGTAATATGTCTAGTCACCACACACAGTAAACAGTGTGTCCTCTCAGCAGGCAAACCTGGACCTCTGAAAGGAAGAAGGGATCTGTTGACAGGGCTATGCTTGTCCAGCGGAACTAGATACACGTCTTTGAGAGGCGCACTGATTCCTCCTATTACTCCTAGCCTGCCTCGGGACGAAAAGTACGAAAAAAATGTCATGTAGCCCTCTGAATCTGCAGGGGTAGACGGCGAGAGGCGAAGTACAATTACTTCCTACAAAAACACGATAATACTAAATAGTTTAAGACCTTTCATTCACATTCAACACCGCAGCTTTTTGTATAGAATTTCTTAAAGACATACCTTAGTCTTTTTCATCTTGTTGATGTAATCCCAGACGGTTTCAGGAGAGATCCGACCAACAACTGGGACTGGACTTTCTGGGAAGATTAGTCCTTCTGTAGAAAAGTGGGATACGGCATGAACTGAAGCATTAAATCCGCCAAGTTCAGGCATCACAATTTTTGACTGAAACAAAGGCTTTGTATCAGAGTCTTTCTTAGCAACCGCAGTTTCATCCGTAAAGTCAGGTGTCTTTATTGTTGACGAGGGTAACTCCTGTTCAGAATCTGTAGAATGCCGCACATCTTCTAAATTAATAAATCAAACAGTTTACCAGTAACGTGTGGTGTGAGTACACGAGTAATTAATTGGACGCTACGATGTTTACCTTGTTTAGAGTCGGGTGGAGTTACTTGGGACGACGGCGTCCCATCACCAGACGAGATTGATTCCGACGGAGTAGAAATTTCTGAGTCTTTTTGGGGTTTCTTTACTTCGGACTGCTTGTCTAATTTTCCACTGTTAGATTTATCCTTTTCCGATTCCTGAAAACACACACATCTTTAAACCTATGTCCCACAAAGTATACCTTCTTGGTTGTCCTGCTCTTGCTTTTGAAACGCAGATTTTTAATACTGTAAAATAAGAGGAAATAATATGAAAACGAGAAATTAAAACCGACCTGGCCCTTGCTATGACTATGTTTTCGCTCACTGCTTTTATTCTTTAAATCCGAACTCTTAACCTTTAAAGAATCTTTCTCTCGGTCTCGTAGCTTTCTATCTTTCTCCGTATCCTTTTCTGATTTGTGCCTTTCAGAACGTCTTCTTTCTTTATCCTTATGGGAGGACGACTTTTCATCTCGTTCTTTATCACGCTTCGAACGACCATGAGACCCACTCGAAGACCTTGATTTATCCCCAGAAGATCTGGATTTTTCTTTTTCAGGAGCCTTTGTTTTATCCTTTTGTTGCAGATTTGCGTCGATCACGTCACTAATATCATGTGGGCGAGTTTCTTCTGCGACTTTGACGGCGTCGTCTACGCCTTTCTCAAGAAGAAGAATTTTATTTGCCTCTGCAATCTTATCCAGCTCCGACTTTTTGATGGCATCCATTTCTTTTTGATTTTCTCTTTTCCTCCACTCTGCCAATTCAGCAGAAGCCATTTCGTGAGGTTCCATTTTCACAAAATGTTTTGGTTTGACGTTCCCTTGTAACAGCTCATAGTACAAGCAATTCTTGGCATCCCTGTAACGTTTCGAATAGTACAATTACGATTCTTTGAGGCTTGATGGAATGAAACACAATATCAATAAACTATTTATTAATATTACTCGTTCTTACTTGAGATTGAAGAATATGCTGCGATATTTGGCTCTACATTTAGGGTTATTGGCACCCCCATAAATTCTACAGAGTTCTTCCTCTATTTTTGAAGCCACCGACTCAGGGTTATTGCTACTTTCTACGATTTTTTCTTGCTCTTCTTCAGACAACTCCTTCAGTCTGGACTTCAATAGCTCACGGAGACCTTTTTTCATATTTTCTCTGTGAAGCTTTTCACTTGATGGGCCGTCTCGATCTTTGTCTTTTTCTACTTCCCTTTCTTTCGCTTTTGAGGAGTCACTCTTACGGCTTGATGCTGTTTTTAATTTGCTGTCAGATGCAGAAGCATTACGGGATCTTTTAGACGAACTGTCCTTTTCTTTTGACTTATGCTTTTCTTCTGTAAAAATTAGAGGCGTGCCATAAAAATTATTTTTAAAACTTAACATAAAAAAGCTCATTTCACAACAACATACCTGAGGTTTCCATTTTTAACGAGCTGTCTTTACTTATTTTACCAGGTAGCTTAACAACACTTTTTCCATCTGAATTAGTGATCTTTTTAACCACAACGGTGGGTGTTGAGCTTATTATAGCATTAACACTATTAGGGCTCACACCCGGTACTGAAGGCTGGTTGGCTGAATGTGCAGGTGATAGGAATGACGTTGATTTGGTAGGGGAACTCGTTGGAGAAGCTGAATTAGCAGTATTAGCAGCCGCTCGTGCAGCTTCTTCTCGTTGGGTTTTCAGAAGTTGGGAAGCAGTTAGTTCTTTAGGTTTAGGTGGAACTACTTCCGTTGATTTAGACGCTCCTGGAGTTATAACATGGAAAGCAAAAATGGAGTCATCCGATTTGGATTCTTGCTTCGTCGACAAGGTTCTCTGTAGGTAATACAGTTAAATGTTATTACACAAAATCAGTTACAAAATGACATACTATAAGCAATAAAAAAAATTCTGTTATTACCTTTAATTTAGAAGCAGAAGTGGGCGTAGAAGGAGTTGAGGTAACCGGCCTTGGGACTGAGGGGGGCGAAGTTGATTTTCCTTTATCAACACCCGATTTATTCCCAACTGTTTCAGCATATTTTTGCACACACAAATCGGTACAGTATATAGAATCTTTTCTAGAAGCTTTTCCACAGACAACACAACCGTGCACTAAAATACAGAAGTTGTCAGTTAGAAGATGAAAATTTTAAAATCAATTAGTGCAACAAAGTAAATATGACTCGAGGAAAGATGACTAACCGGGTTCCTGTGCCGCAACTTTCTCCGTGGGAATACTCTTTCTAGCTGCAACTCTTCTTGCGCCAGTTGCTGGAGATTGCGCAGCAATTTTTTCTGGGGTTTGAGCTAACCCTGCTGCAGAAGCGGCAGCTGCGGCCTCTGCTTTTTGGGCAACTGCAGATTTACTAAGCTTACTACTAGATTCAGATTTTGAAGGAGGCTCACTGGCACGTCGACGATTTTTACTGTCCGCGACATGCCGTTTATTTCTTTCAGCTAGCAATTTTCGACACGGAGGACAATTCCAAGTCATGTTTTTTAGTTCCATAGCTTTTCCCTGGGCTTTGGTGACATTAACACATTTCCCATGAAACCACTCCTCGCAAGTATCGCAACAGATCATAAACCGGTTGTTATGAGGTTGTCGACAAATACACCAGAGCCTGCAACACAAAATTTAAAATATCAGACTGAAATCACCCACGCAATACAAGTCGGATTTCCTTAAGTCGGATAACATACCGATCAGGATCGTCTTCCGTATACTCTTCATCATCATCATCACCACTTGCACCATGATCAACCTCGTCTTCTAAATCTTCCTGTTTTGTTGCCGTTGATGATCGTCGAGATCCTGACCCCGTTGATCTTTCTGATACAGATCCATCTTTATGATTCTTCCCACTGTCTTCTTCTAAGCTTACATAATTTGGATCAGCTAAGTGAGCTGGCAACTTCCTATTCTCTCGCTTAGGGTACGGCCGCTTCCTAAAATCGGATGCATATTCATATAATAAACTATAAAATACATTAGATCAACTTTCTTACTTGGTGTTTCTTATAAATCAAGTTTGATTATTTTTATTAAATATATATTTACAATTGCAGGTCAATTAGCTTACCCATCAGTGATAGGAGATTCTACTTTAGGGACAGGTGTAGATGTTTTTCTAACAGCGGGAACAGGAGAGGCTACTTTATTGGACACGCCAACTAATGCTGCAGGTTTAGGCCCAGGATTAGGAGATTCACTAGCAACCGCAGCGATTCCAGGGGACAATACCTTCTGAGCTACTGCTTCCTTCATAATTTCTTTCTCCCTTTTAAGCATCTTTTGGTTTTCAGCAAGAATCCTTTCGGCCTCTTGCTTTTCAACGCGATCCTGTTGTCGTAATGATCTCCTAATATTTCCCGCATCACCTGAAAAACAATCATCACTATCGGCATCGAAACTTCTTTGGTGTCGATCTGAGGATCTACCTTCAGAGAGTCGACTTCCCGATGAAGACCGTCCTTTCCCACCTTTTCCTACCGAGGAGGGGCGTGATCCTGCAGGACTACTTGCAGCAGACGACGCTGCAGAAACGGACGATGGGTTTTGTGACACTATGGATGATTCGTGTGTTGAATTTTTATCTCCCCCACTATAACTCTGAGACCATCCAGCAGGTTTAGCCGTTTCTGGAACCTCAACACAAACGGTCGTTGCACTTGGATTATATTCCAACGTTTGAATTATTTCTCTTCCTTGCTCTGAGTGAATAAGGGTTTCTAAAGTTGCAAGGCTTTGTGGGTCAAGTTGGTTAGTGAATTCATCCATGTCAATTGGAGTAGCTGAGGGCTGTATGACATGGGCAGGATGATTGATTCCCACAGACATCCCAGATTCTCTTGGGTCATCCAAGTCAATTTCAATAACTCTAGGTTGCGTCTTTGCCTGACCACTCCTTGGAGTACTTGTTACAAACCCAAAACCTGAGGAGCCACCGTAAGTAACTCCTTCAGGTCTAGATTTCCTCGCCCTCTGAGGCTGTACTTGGACCGCTCCAGGTAATGGATTTGAAGCTGACTTAACCTTATCTTTTGGTAGATTTACTTCAAATTTTTCTTGTCCTGGAGCTGAAACAAAAGGTTAAAACCCCCATTTTAAAATGTTTTAAAACCTTGTTAAACTATAAAACTGAAAAGTTACAGTCTAACTTAATAAAACTCCCAAGTAATAAAACAAGAAAAACAATCAAATAACTATAAAGTCTACAAAACTTCTGAATCGTGCCAAAGATAAGTTAAACTCACCCAACTGCTGAATCTGCTTCTCACTATCCAACACAAGGGTCCCATCCGGATTAACAATTACTACAAAACTTTGACACCCCGTTGCACCCGGGTCTCCCTCAAACTCCGAACCCGATCCATCCTCTTCCTGACCCTTTACCTCATCCTCCTCACAAACAACACTACCCCCACTCTCGCTACTAGTCTCTATCACAACAATGTCATGGGCAAGCCTCCCAAAAGGTTCTTCAACGCCTAAATCCCCACCACCACCCCCACAAACAGCACTGGCACTATCAGTCGTCACAGATTCTTCCCGTTTCTCCCCAACGTCCCGCTTATCCTTGGAAGAAGGCTCGGTCGTGGTCAAACTGGACGATATCGATGACCGAGCAGCAGCCGCCGACCTTCGTGTCGATATCGAAATTCTAGCAACTCGATTAGTTGCACCTTCAACTTCCGTACTTGTAGACGAAGACTGCCCTATTTCAGAACCCTCTTCTTTAGTTACGGTTGGAACATTTACCACTTGATTAACTACTCGTCCGCCTGAAACATTACTATTTACATTCCCATTTGTGTTGTTCTCTTCCTCCTCCGTGGTGATGGTGGCAGTGGTTGTAGAATTACTGGTGGCGGGACGACGGCCACCTCCACTTCTTCTTGTAGGAGCAATGGTGCTAGCAATGGTAGTATTTTTTTTTGTAAGATTGGATTTACTATCTTTAGGAACCACTTCAACAGTTGAGGAAACTGATACAGAAACCACACTACGGGATGATGATGAAGATGTAGAACTTGTTCTAGTGGCTACGCGTCCACCTGACTTTTTCTTGGATGTTGGAGCTATCGTCTTCTTGGAAGTATTGGGTGAGGGTGTCACTATTACATCTTCAGATGATTGCTCAGCCTCTCTCCTAGCTCGACTGCTCCTTCGGGTGTTGATACTGTTGTATGGCATCTTGATCAAGTGCAAGTCACTTTTTATACTTTTTATACAGTCTCTAGCTCTGTCTTCTTCTTGTGTTAATCTTGCATCAATTTCATCTCTGTCCTGCGGCTAGAAGTTAATGCATCAGATAAATAGTAACTTACTGGATTCCATCTCTATTATGAATGACAAAATGACCTTGACCTTCTTAAAGAATTTAAGAAATTGGAGGGTAGTTAGTTAATAGGTCAAAATTTAAGATTGCTTTTAATTTACTTCAAAAAACTTGATTTTAAATAATCCTAAATTAACCAACAAAAGTTGGAAACATTGTAACTTTATCAAGACCTAGATTCAGTTCGTTTGGGTTGGATTTGGATCGATATCGATTTTGTTGCTAAAAGCTAAACTACGATCTTTACATTCAACAAGCCAAGATCACGAAATAATGCACAAACAAGGTTTATTTCTCTAAAAATTCATGAGCGAATTTATAAATATTAAAAAAAACTAATTTAAATTCTAAAAACTAGGTAATTCCTTTCTAAAACACTACACCAGACACAAAACAACAACAAACTTCGATAAGAAGGCTAACAGCAGCAGCGCCAGGTAAGAAGAGACTAAGATAAGACTAAGAAGATAAGGTAAAGGTACATGTAATTTTTAATGATTGAATAATCCAACTATGATTTAAAATTTTATTCTATTAATATTAAAAAATAGTATAAGTATACAAACATAGACATGCACTGAATGTAAAAAAAACATTAATTAAATTAAATAATAAACAAAGAAATGAACAACAAATCTTTGTCAAAAAAACAAAAAAAAATGCAACTAACTCTTATACGAAACTTTTTAAAAACACTTCTCGTCCATCGGAGCTGTTGGAAATGGAGAAACTGAAAAGTTTGTAAATTTTAAAATTTCACTTTAAATTTTTCGTCAAAGTTTTCACACTTTTTAAAACCGTTCTTTCTGCAGTTTTTTAAACACTTAAAAAATTAAGACAAACCTTAACTTTACAAATTTAATTTTTCCCAGATTTAAAAACTAAATTTTCACAATTTTCACGATCTAAAGCGGCTAAATAAACCACCAAAACTGAGAAGAGAAAACCTCCGAAATTCCTGTTTCTTTTTTAGTTTACGCTTCCTTTCCCCTTCAATTTCTTACTTTTTTTCGTTGTTTTGCTTGTCCAGCCACGGACAGACGGCATTCTTGTCCGGAGTGGGCGGGGTTTCCTCTTCAGGCATTAAAAATAATACTATCCTTCCAATATTTTTGTAGTTGAGGCTAGTCCAGTTTTTATGCGTTGAGTGGATGAATCCAAGGTAGGTTGTGGGTTGTGGAATATTGGAGGGATTTTTGGTTTTCTTTGCTGGAGGGATACGGGATTAGTTTAGATAGGTAGGATTAGTTCCATCCTCGGAGGGAGGGATTAGTTCATAAAGTAGAGAGATGGCAGGGTGGGCTTCATTTTTCGTATTTAACCTGTTTCAGATTTTTAAGAACAAAGACATGTTATTTTGTTTGGTATGAGAAAAATCGCAACACATCTCAAGATGTTTATGGTATGCTAAAGTTATTGTGGAATTAGGTAAGATGGAAGGTTATGCACTTTTGATGGATGAATGAGAAAT
>JAQFZX010002031.1:0-22600 GCA_034682405.1 Hydroisotoma schaefferi | reverse complement strand
TATTCTTGAAATACCATGGTAACAAAACTAGGTCTAAAAGTTTGTTTGGATACATGTTTACCGACCACCCTGTATAACATCTAACATCCAAACTTCGCATTTAATTAATTAATTAAATCTAATAATAGAAGTCCTAAATCCAAAAGTAAGTATAATCCACTCTATCGTCATATTTCCTCCAACAACAGCCATCGTCGCGGATAGGGAAACTTTAAATTATTTCAGTTTTTAAGGGTCAAATTGATGGACATAAAGGGCAATATTAAAGGAATTAAAGGGGACCCCTCCTTATTGAAGGAGGCTACTGCTCAAGAATACACGGCACCCTAGAGAACGCTGAACCTAATCCTAGGGGACTTTAAAGCCGGAAATACGGCCCTGATATGAAATACAAACCGCTATTTTAGAAATAAATGTACGTCCTTTTAATTTTGAGCCTTTTACCTGCAAATTGTGTGATAGTGTCGGCTCTTAATTTATATTTAGGTATTTGTTGTTGAAGAAGGGATACGATTTCGACCTCGTCGTCGACCTGATGATCTCCACTGCCCCCACTGCCCCCACTGCCCCCACTGCCCCCACTGCCCCCACAACCACTGTGCACTTCAGTTAAACAGCCCCTACTCTCCGTTAACACGGTTCGGAGATTAGAAATACTTTTACTGGACGATAAGTTCCTTCTCCCGGAAGACGCTGAATTTGAAGTAACATCGAAAAGAGTCGGGGCGTCGGAACGACGGAGAAAGTCTTTACAATTGTCGAACCTCGAGGGGGCCACACCCCCACTGCCCCCGCTACGAATAGAATTTATGATATCCGCTGCCTTTTTAGACAACCCGGCAGACTCCAGGTTGAGTTCCGGTTTCCTTGTTGTTGACACTATTAGATTACTATCCCTAGAAGAACCACCCCCTGACCCTGAACCACCCCCACTGATAAGGGTCTCATCCCAAATGTTGTCCCCTTGGGGCTCTCTCTTCCATTTTGAACCGGAAGTTAGGTCATCATGGGTTGTGGATCCTTTTGAAGAAGAGTCTTCCCAGGCTGTCCTTGATGAAGCCAGCTTTCAATTTCGGACACACATCTATAGAAACACACAAAGTACAATTATTTATAATACCCGTCCAAACTTTTGGATAAGTGGAGACTTATCCAACGAGATAAGTGAAAAAAACGAGGAAGATTTAATAGAGAGTTTATAAGGAATCTGCTGAGAGTATAGCGTAGCGTAACTACCCCTGAAACTCCGTTCCGTAGCGTCCCCCTCTAATAGGGGCCCCTTGCCCTGCCCCTCCTACATAGCCCCCTGCAAGCAATACTTGGTAGCCCCTGTCAAATACTGTCTCCCAGTTTCCCCCGCCCCCCCCCCCCCCCACTACAAACCTCAAAATCTATCCTGCGTTGGACATAAAAGTGTCAATTGTTGTACTTTTTGAATATCTCACCAGAAGTAGCCTCCTGCATTTCATCCATGCAAAAATTCCATAATAAACCCCAAACTCCACTAAAACGTACCAAATGACCACACCCCTTCTAATGATAAATATACTATCCTCCAACTCAAACACCAAACTTTAAAGTGTGCAAAAGGAGTAGGAAAGTAAAGTATAAAAGAGGTTTAAAATATTGTACAAACTCCTACCTTAGCCACTCTAGTCTACTATAATATAGCTCAAAACTAACACCTTTTTACAAACTAACTTTTGGATAGACGATAATTGTTCCCAACAAAACCCCATAAACTCTACATAGAGTTGCTATATTTTACTTTACTAACTAACTGCAAAGACAGAGACAAAAGATTGGACAGAGGTTGGTATTGGTAGATCTTGTTGGGTTTCCCTATCCTCCAATCCAATACCAAATCATTATAAACCAAACAATTAATAATAATGTAGTAGTAACTTATTGACTATAGACTATAAATACATGCAAGAATTGAATTAGAAGGGAAGATAGTTAAATTGGTTTTAATGACCCATTGAGGCTCTATCTCCATGTTAAGTTATATATCTAATCGAATCCACTTCCCATCTACCATCCACTTTAACGTTTAATGTCTGACAAAGAGAGAGGAATGTTGCAATCAAATTATCTCAACCAATATTTAACCCATTTATTTATATATGAATATACAAGTAGATAGTAGCTGTTTGTCACAAACAAATTTGATTTAATCACTACAGTTTACCATTCACTCCTATTTTTTACCTACTACTCTTTCTTTTTAAATAATAAAATATTGAGTAAATGTGTATATATAATTAAACTATACTTACGTCAAACGAAACAATAAGAAAGAACAGTAAGAAAACGAAAGAAGTTTGAATAAAGATGGAGAGGAAAAAAGTGTTTATGTCTGGAAAGTATATTGGTACAACTGTCAGACTGTTGGGAAATCGCATCACAATAAGTCATCTCATCACTCCATAAACCTAAACATTTCAGTTGTAATAAATAAAGTTACATAAATACACAGTCAGTGTAGTATAGGTAGGACTAGGACTAGGAGGATCTCTCTATCTCTCTTGTCTAAAATAACAATAAATAAACTATATATCCTTCACTTATTAGACTCTGGTTAAATATATAAAAATATTATCATTTCTTATAGAATGGAGGAGGTTCGGAACCCAGAGGAATTTAAGGTTATCAATAATGCTTAGTTAATTCCTCAATTAATTAAATTAACTTTATGAGAAAGTGAATAGAGTTGGAGGTTGGATGCAATTATTGTTGGCTCATATCCCAACTTCACACTTTCCCTATCCCGATAAAAGGCAAAAACTAAAGTGGTGTGAAGTTGGGAATAATAAACCTAGAAAAAACTCCCAAAGCGGCTTCTCTCTTAAGAATCCAACCAACACGGAAACTCCGAGAATGACAGTTAGTAAGTAAAGTACACAACTGTTAAAGTTGGAACAGACTCTGATTGTTCTAAAAATAGATTAATAGAAACTCAAAACCTGACGTCCACTTGGTCACTATCTAATCCCTAATATCCTTACACAACGTTCCAAAGCTAAAATCCTATACTATTCAAATACTTTAGGACCTTCTCCAACTCCTTTAATCTTTAACGGATATTAAATCTGAACCATGGATTGGCCATATCCAATATGGATATAGTCCCCAATTAAAGCCTCCCTCCTATAGTAGCTCCCTGGTGTTATTAAAACTGCAACCTAAAAACCCCAGAGTTAGGAAAGCGCCATGCCCGCGCCATTTCAAAATAAACACATGAGCTGGGCGTACGCTCTGCTCGGCCTCCTGTCCCATTGTTAAGTACGGGGCGCGTAAAAATATCTGGACAGGGCACCATGCAGGACGCGAGACTGAGGGCGCCAGGGCATGGTAAAATCCTGACAGGGGAAGCTTTTAAGTTTAGTTGGCTCTTTCAGGGAGGGCAAGGTTTCCTCCACAATTTACCCATTTTATTCTTCAAAAAGTAACTAAATTATGAGTTTAGGTTGAGAGTTGAATGCCAAATGGGACTAGGAGGTCTCTCTCATGTTCGGAATGAATGTTATTAAATTACAGAGGAATAGGAAGTGTGATTGTGATTGCCACACTCGGAACACGACCTCACACTTCACTCTTTTCTATCCAAACTAATAAATAACTTTAAAAAAGGCAGAGGAATTGGCAATCGGCCGAAAGAACAAAGGTTAGGGTTGATGTTGAAAAACATTAAGTTAAGTGGCGGATCCAATCCAACAAAAACAGTACACCTACTTTGTAAAGAGTAAAAGTACAGACAGGATAGTATTCCATTAATTTCTTTACAATAGCCGCGGCATATCCACGATACGGCTTCCTTACACTTTAAGAGATGCGGATAATCTGTGAGAATTAATTACCTGATGAATGAAAGATAGCAAAGATTATATCCTCTTCGTCTGGATTTTCGGTTTGTGGGATGCTCCTAATTTTAGAAATTTAAATTCAAAGTTGAATTTCCCAAGAGAATGACCCTTTTGATATCCTCCAGATTAGAAATCCCTTTAAAGTTTTCACTCCTTTTCTGTTACACCCCTCCTTTGTCCAGTCTATAAAATTAAATTATAATTTAGAAACAAAAAAACTCTGTCTTTGTATTCTCAAATACAAGCAGTTTAAAAAATGTAGTGTTGGAATTCTAAATTATTCTGACTGAGATATACATAACATGAAATGGTTTAGGATTATATAATACAAAAGCTAGACATTTAAAATATATTTATTCAGCGCTCAGCGCACAAAGAACAGCTCCAATGACCGCGCCCTCGTCAAATACGCCCCTGGGCACGCCTTGCTTCCTGCCCAATCTTATGTACAACTGGGCATTATGCCCTCTTTTGGGCATAATTACCCTATAAGCGTCTGAACTTTTTTTTTTAACATCGCGTAAAATCTAAAACTGTTTAAAACTTAATTGGGAATAATAATATTGGCAATTAAATAAGCCTTGCAAATTTTTTGCAGTTCTATCTAACGGAAGCCAGTAGTAGCAATTATTGAGAACAATTGTCAAACAGTTTGATCTATTCCCCCATTTCCACTTTTTGCATGACTATATGAATAACTTAATCCAAAATTAGGAAACGGCTTTTATAAAGTAAAGAACCAAGATCCCTACAAAAAAAACATTAGAGGTCTGTGTATTCTGTAAGGTATGTGTACCAGCGTAAACGAAAAACTCCAAATAACCTTATTCAGGATTTTATTTCTCTCTCTACAAAATACTTGGATACTAGGAAGCTTATCTGTAATAAATATATGGAGAGAGAGAGTGCTTATCTTATCTAGTTTTACTACTGATATAAGCTCCTTTTTATACATTTAGATTTTTATATTCTTTGGTTTTGGTGATAACTTTGGTGTATGTTGGTTGGATTGGAATAAATCCAACACCTTAACCAATTGACCTTTAGGTCAACTAAAGTTGACAACTGATCGTGTGGCCCTTTTTACAAAGCATTTGGTAGCTTTAATAAACCGGCAACCCCACCCCCTTCACCATGACCCTTTGTGTCATACATTAAAAAATTACTATTAACTAATATAAACAATGTACCTGTATAATTTTAGTTATTTTTGCACACCAAAAGAAACCCGTATTTCCTTTTTAATTTACCAAAGTTCGTCCTTTAAATGTCTCTAATTTGGGATAAAATAAAACTGAACGATCGAGAGCCTCCAATAATCACTATTTCCTTAGAAAAGAACTCTCACAGACAGAATTAATTATTTAAATTTAACTTTCCCCACACCCATTAATTAATACCAACTAATACTCCTATATAATACTCCTAATTAATATTTAGTTTCTCTTAAACAAACTTTGTATATTTCTAAAATATTCTTATAAACTAGATAACCACGGGACTGCGTTAACTCTTATCTAGCTATAGAGATCTGGTTTAATAATTCCCAAACTATATTTGCTAAATATATTTAAGGATTCTTCAATCGAAACAAGGAGATTTAAAATATTGTATCCGTTTATGCAAAAGGGGAATTCGTTTCGTATGTATAAATATATAGATAGATAGAAGAGAATAGACTTTCACACGAGAGCTAGTTGGACTTTCACCTTAGAGAGAGATGCTGGAGTTATAGTATGTGGAGTGGAACAAGGTCTTTCTTATTACCCAACAATTTTTAGCACATGATCATCGTCAAGACATATAATAATGTATTGGATATTGCAGTCAGTAATATAACATGTAGTTTGTAGTATGGGAATATTTGGTGAAACTACGAAAAGGGAAAGCACACTCCCTTCTTCATTTTATATAGAGGAGATCATCCATTAAAACACTTTCAAAAAATGATATACCAATTTAAATAAAGTAGATGAGGTATTGTGGAGGACGGGATAAATAATCCCATTAATAAAGGGCAGAAATGGGATATTAGAATTTAAAAGAATTATACCAAAATGGACCAAATGGACGCACCTCAGAAGAGAAGTCCATAAGGATTTTTACTTTTGCTCTCTTCTATGATTCCGTTTGGGGAAATATGGGGCTGGGTTATATTATTATTAAAATATTTCATTATCACCAAATTCTTCGACAATAAGCCACCCTCGTTAATTTAGCCGCACATAATCCTCTACTACATAATCCCCTAAACGGGTATCTCTACCACATGTTAAAATGGTTCAAAACGTCATTCTTGTCCATCCATACGCTATCATAAGGCCAATTGTCAAGGAAGATTAAGTAACCAGTTTGGCAAATAAATAAATAAAAACTGTTTTACTTTGTCAATATTTATTTGGTAGTTTGTAAAAGTTTAAAAACCCGTTAACACTAGCTCCCCTGGGGTATTAATATAAATGAACATTATCCTAAAACTCCCTACAGATCTTGTAATTAATTATGTGACATTATGAATTTTTAGCCAACATTTTTTCGTGATATGCTTGAAGAGTAGAAGCGACATTTTCCCTAGGAATGCTCCCAAGTCGCTTATTTTTGAAATTGATAGCAGCGATGGCTCTAGGATTATTATTATGGGATGATAAGGACTCTACAACTATATTATACTTTGGATAATACTTTTTATGAAACGCTGAACGCTCCACCACCACCGGAGCCTCCTTCTTATCCAAATCTTTATCTGAAATTAACAACTCGGCAGCAGCGTCGGCAGCGTTTATAATAATTCCTTCCTTCTCCTTCCGTCTTGAATCCTTGACCTACAAAATAATACATATTAGCTTTTAGGAGAGATACGCTTTCATTTGAAAGATAATTTGAATACATTTGAATAAATTTCTTTACCATTTCTTTTTTAATTTGCTGGTACTTTTCGGCCTTAAGCTTCCGCTTAAGTTTGAGGTCCTGTTGGACCTTTTTTTTCTGTGTAAATATATTCCGTAATTCGATTTCCCGTTGGGATTTCATATCGGCCGATGAGACCGTTTCCGGCATCTCCGAATCACTATCCGAACAACTCTCCATTTTTATATCTGAAGAAACAAAATATATTAATAATTTCATAGATCAGTTCGTCGAACGAAAGGTCGCAAGTTCGTATTTGACCGTCCAACCATTCTCCATTGTCCAACCAAGTTTGCAAGTTCGAAAAGTTTAATTTTGAAATTTCCTCAATACCTGTCCAAGTTCCCTTCCGTCAGAGACGATTTCGAAATATTCAGCTTGTTTTTTTTTATTGAGAATACACAATGTGCTTTTTTTTAATTATCCAGTTCCCGGGTACAATTTCTCTATGATTTTTCGCAACTCAACCCTTATCCAACTTTCTGAAGAGTTTCTAAAAAATAAAACAGAATGGGTTTCTGAATAATAATTAGGGAAGCGTCTAGCGCCGTGTCTGCGCCCTCTCAAAATATGCCCCGATACCCTGGGCACATGCCCGGCGCTGTCCCATGCCCAAACGTTAAATATAGGGCGCATTAAATTTGAGGGCATTCTGTCCTGTTTTTGGGCATGCCCTGACGCCCTCTCATGTCCTGGGCGCGTGGGCACGGTAAAACACTAATAATGATAATAATAATAATGTAGGATCGGTTAATTCCACAGTGGAATTAACCGATCCTGTGATTAAATATAAATATTCAGCTTTGGTATTAATTTATTGGACTGACCTTCTGATTAAAATATCCTATAAATATATTTATATAACATTCGATCCACATTTATTGTAAACTTTAAAGTAAACCTGTGCTACTTTATTTCTGGCTGGGAGTATTTTGTATTTTCCTTTAGAGCAACGCTTTTTAGTCTTGGTCGTCCTTTATAATCTCTCTCTAGGTAGTCTAAATCCTTACCCATATGCCGCCCTCGTTAACTATCCCGTACGCCTATCCTTTACATGTTAAAAGGGGTATCTCTCCCATGTTAAACATACTTCAAAACATCTTTTTTTGCATATACGAGCCGCGGCATATGGGCGAGGATTTAGAGTCTTTAAGGCGGCTGGATTACATCAACTTTTGAATATTGATTGTCATACATTTAGATTCGATGGATGGGTAGAAGTTAAAGTAATTGGCACACATGTTTCTCTCCTAAATACTAACTACCATCTTCTTAATGAGATAATCCTCAGTAGAACACATATTTCTTATAGAATTAAATCCGACACGAAGGATAAAGTAACAATTAGTAAAACTAGATTGCTGGTTTGGTGGTTAGTGATGAGTTGTTAGGTATAATAATATTGTCTAGAGTTCCTTTTATAATTACCGTGATTGTCAGTACATAAAACCCCGACATTTATAACAATCAACGGAACAAAATGTAATACACAACTGAGCTTGCATTTGCTAAAAATTCAGCCTCCTCTGCCCCTTTTTCTCAGCAAACTCGCAGTTTTATAAATCTCCCCTTAAAAGTTTGACTTAGGTTGTAACAAATATTCGTAATTGTGTGGTTAAAATCCTCCTCCATCCATATTATGATTCTTAAGGACAGTTGTGACAAAAAGTCCGACATCCGGCCAACAACAATCCGCCCCCTTAGAACTGTCCCCAACAAAGGGGGCAATGAAGGGATGGCTTAGAAGTGTACTGTAGGAGGGTCTCTGGGTGTAGTCCTTTTGGAGACAAAGTGCCACAAAGTCCCGGATTTCGGGGGAGTAGCCCCTGTCCCCCGGTATCCTCGGAGCCTCCCCCACCACAACCTGTTTCAGCTGGTCAAAGGGAGTGCCCCATCGGGGGTAAGGGAACACCCCTGTGGCCAGTTCTACCAACGATATCCCCAACGACCAGATGTCGGACCGGATGTCATACTTGGACGGATCTCCCGAAGGGTCTATCCGTTCAGGGGCCATGTAAGGCTTGCACCCAGCGTCGATAGTCTTTGCCACAGAGTTTACCAAGTAGCCCGAGATCCCAAAGTCACATATTTTGACCTGACCTCGTCCAGAAACAAGGATGTTGGAGGGTTTACAGTCTCGATGGATTACGTGCAGTTCCGAGTACAAGTAGTGGAGGGCCATAACTACCTAATAGTGAGTTTTACAAAGTTAGAAATACAGTTAGACGCTGCGTTTAGAAATGGAGCGGGTCAGGGGGTCTAGCGACATGAGGTCCTGTGACAGGAGGTCCCGCGACTCCAGGTCCCTCGACTATACAAACATTTAGGGACCTCTTTTTGAAAAACTCGTCTCCAGTCTCGGGACCTCATGTCGCTGGACCTCAAGACGCTGCGTTGCGTTTACCAAAGTATTAGACTTACAGAGAAAGTAATTTTGGCCAAGATCTGTTCAGGCATGGAGGTAGTGTCAGGCTGAGCAAAAACTTGAGGGTAGAATTTGTCAAGTGAAATGTCCATAACTTCCATACAAATCCATACGTCGCCCTCGCGGAATAGAGCGCCATAGAATTGTACAGTAAAAGGGCAAGTGGCAGAGCGCATGGAAATGTCCAAGTCCATAAGAACTCGCTTCTGTTCAATAGAGTTGGTCGTGACGGGGATCCGCTTCACGGCCATCTCCCGCCCCGTCAGTCGGTGACGCATTTTTTCCACGACCCCATACGCCCCACGACCCAGTTCTGATATGACCTCAAGGTCATCCGCCTCTATCACGAATGTCTGCTCTTCTATCGTTATAGAGGCGGATTTATCCAGGTTTCGAGGGGGAAGGAACGCTGATGGGGTCTCTCCTCCTCCAGCCTCCATATCGATCTTTAAACTTGGACCTTTTCTAGGCATTTCAAATTATTACTTTAACCACGACGCTGCTGATGCGGTTATTTGGATAAGCCCTCCACTATAAGGTGGACGCTGCAAAGCGTCGTAGAGGAAACTGACTCAAGGGAATTAAGAAATAGTAGAAATCAATAATGTGCAGAGAGGATAGGAGGAGGAGGGGAGGGACGCTGGGGCTGTTGCGCTGCGTTTAGCTCATCAAAATTTGTACAAAAAAAATATAGAATTGTGACGACGCTTCCTCCTCCCCTTTTTAAAATATAAAGTTTAGTAAAAACTAAAAAATAAAAACAAAGTATTTTAATATTAATAAAAGTTTGCTTTAAAAGTTGCGGATTTTGTGATAGAGGAATAGGAATAGGAGTCCAGTTGGCCCCGTTTATCATTCACAGTTCCTCCTCCATCCACCAACTATAAAGGGATAAAAGGAATTGGATGGGGAGATAATGATAAGCCATAACAGATAAGACTCACTACCTCACTGCTTATCATACCTTCCAAAGATAAGCATGGAACACCGCGGCATTAATTAAGGCTCTCGGAAGTTAAGGAATTCCCGTTTTTTAAATAGAGCATTTATTTGCTTTGATTGAATTATGAATGGAATTGCATGAAAAAGGTATTTGGGGTTTCGTGTTGACCGTCGTTACCCTCCTAACAAGGGTCCATTTTTAATATAAAATGTCAAGGTTTTTAGAGGGGGTGTGGTTTGCTTCCATTTGAGTGAGATAAGCCAGAGATAAGGAACTCGTCCGGCAGATAATACACAGTCTCTACAAAAAGGTACAAAAAACCATAGGCGCAATCACCATGCAGTGGGTAGGGTACTCAGTGCTGGGTACAAAAACATTTGAAGGATAGCTAGGGGTTGGGGTGGTGGGCGGAGTCATTTTAACATGTAAAGGATAGGGGATTTCAGGAATTGTAGTGGGTATGCATTAAGAAACGAGTGGGTACAATGTACCCTTGTACGGTACCCACGCTGGTTGGGCCTATGAAAAAAGACAATAAACGGTTACCTACATATTTTTCAGATAAGAATTGAAAGGATGAATAAGAAAGGACTGAGTTGTTTAAATGAATGTATGTTATTAACCTCTCCTGTAATTAATATGGTTTTAAATATAAACAATAATTATAGTTTCCGGGAACTGTTCTCCGTATTACCAAACTTTAATCAAAACATGATTTCATTCAGCTCCCAGTTTTATAACTTCCCATTTCTAATCAATTTGAGTTGTAATAAAAGGTTCAATAATGGGATATCCTAATTTAATGATAATCACCACGACGCTTCTCCTACTTGGGGAACATCTTTCAGGTAAGGTCAAAGTTATAACGAAAGGATATCATCTATCCTGTCGTTTACAAATGCCAAACTTGTATAATTTCCAGGAATTCATAGCCAAAACTACAATTCCCAATGGAAAGAAGGGTCTCCGATCTACGACGAATACCCGGGTAAGGTTCACCACCCTTTAATAATATCTAAATGCCTTAAAAATAACTAATATCTATAAAATTGGGCAGACGGTGACCTCTCGACGGGACCGCGGTTGGTCCGTGACGCTCCGGAAGTGGATGTTCCACGCGGTCGTTCCAAACCCTTGGACCTTCTAAGCGTCCTCAATCGACACACTTACTTCCAAAATGCTGAAGAATATCAGAATACGAACTTGGTGGAAATGGACGAAGATAGTCCGATATTCGTGGACGCGGTCACAAAGTGTCTCTCCAGAATCCGTCTCTGTCTCCGAATGCCGGTGGATATCCATCTTTGTGCCTTATCATGTATCCTTGATGCTTTTGCCCCTGCAAGAAAAATCGCCACCCTGCTCCCCCGTCTTGTCCGCCTCCTCTGCAACCCGATAACCACCGTTTATGATAACACCCTCGACTTTATCCTTCTCCATCGCCAGCGGTTTGTCCGGATAAGCCAATACTACAAACTATTAGGATTTAGTAGAGAAAACTACAAGACGATGACGGACTCGGCCACGGAGGCCTTGCCCTATTTACTTGTCAAATATGGAAAAAACAACTTCCTCGACCAGCTCAAACCCACCGTCGCATTGTTAGGTAAGCTGTTTAGTTTGGTTTAACATTTAATCAAACCAAATACGAATGGTTTTAAAACTAAACCAAATCAAACCCAAAGTTTATAAACCAATCCCTACCTTAAAATTTGATTTCGTTTGGCTTCTTGAAATATTTTAACCAAACCATATGCAAATGGTTTTAAAACTAAACCCAATCTTAAAGTTTGGTTTGCCTTATTGCCTTCATGAAATATTTTAAGCAACCCAAACGCAAATGGTTTTAAAACTAGATCCAATCTTAAAGTTTATTTTTGTGTCATGAAATATTTTAACCCAACGATATGCAAATGGTTTTAAAACTAAGCCCATGCAATGACACTCAAAGTGTATTTTTAAATTATAATCAAACCATTTTTGACTAGGAACGTCTCTGCAACATATCGTGCATAGTTTCAACGGCGGAGTTGACCTGACAAACCAAAAGTGCAAGGACGTGGACAAAACGTCTGGAGTATTTAAACTGGCCCAGACGTTCGCCAACTTCCCCCACACCCTTGACTTTGCCCTGGGGGGCTGGTTCACCCTCTCCAACTTTGGCTATTTGGGAGTGACCACACCCATCACGGAAATCGCCCATTCCATCCTCCATATCATTAAGGCCTTATCGGGAGTACAGTGCAGTCTTATCGAGTATGCCGAGACCCGACGGCTTACCGATTGCAAAAATGTTTACGGGAGGAAACCCGACCTTTTTATGACTACCCGGGTGGAGCCCGAACCTTGCAGATATGTTGACCTTCTTCCAAAGCTTAACCTGAGCACGATCTACCCCGATATATTTCCAATCACCAATAAAGACCCGGCCGATACTTGGTATGACGCTGGGACTGACGAGTAGGAAAGAAACGCTGCCGAATAATTAATTAATTAATTATAATTAATCATTTCTTCATTAGGAAAGTCTCAAGAGGAATTATTAAAATTCAAATGTCTATTCATATTTATACGAACGAGATAACATTTATTTCACGGGGAAAACGTGGAGATGGGAAAATCTTTAAATTAATAAGACACGGGGGCTACAAATAAAAAGAACCGTTATTCCAGTTTTAATCCCCCCCCCCTATAATGCAATATCTCTAACTGAATAATTCCCCTACCTTTAGCTATCGAAATTAGTTCCATATCTTTCCCCAGCTAAGGGATTTCTCTCCCCGGGTCATTATACCCGGAACTATACACAGTATCAATTTAGTTTTAGCGTTATTTAAATTAAAAACTCCATGCAATAGCTATAGCTTGAAAGCAACTATTCAACTTACCATATTTCTCCCAATAATGCCTTCCAGAAATAATTCCTCCCCCAGTATATTTCCCCATGATAAATCGGGGTTTAAAAATATCGGGTGGAATGCTTGAAACCTTACAACTTCGAACCTTAATAACTTTTTAAATACTGGGCCGAATTTATCCATACATGCACCATTTTAAAGCTAGTGAATAGAGTTAATCGAAATATGATCCGTTAGACTCAACGCAGCGTTGAAGTTTAGGAGAATAGAGTTTTAAGGAAATTTTATTTTTACGTGTGACAAAATCCAAATGTAATATTCCAATTTTCAGTTAAGAAACTCTAATTAAAACCCGTTTAGCAATTCAAATCATCATTATCCCGTCCCTTATGGTAAGGCTTAACCAAACTCCCAAACCTTTTCATAAGGAAAATGATAGTCTTTTATCTGACCTAGAAATCACATCTTGCACGCAGTTTTTATTGTAGCGTATCATTGTAGCCGGGCTAAATTGTTTGAAGAAGGCTTTGTTCGCTGACAGATTTTGATTGCTAACAGGGTTTAATTAGATTTTCTAAGCACAATATTAGACGTAACTGAAAATTGGAATATTAAATTTCGATTTTGTCACACGTAAAAATAAAATTTATAAAATATATAAACCCCCACCCCGGAATAATCCCCCCTCCTGATAATGCCTCATGTCAAATTGCGGTTGGAAAGAATAATGTCCCTGAGGTATTATTTCGGGTAAAAGGATACTTGACAGTGCCCCTCCTCCTAAAAATTCCCCATTATATATCAGACTAGCGGTAGAATAATATCCCAGAGGGGAATTAAATCCTAGAAATACGGTCCATCCAAAAACAGTAAACGAAATGAAAAATCTATATAGCTAGCTAGCTATATGTAAAAATTGTTGTCTCACTCTCCCCCTCCCTTGTAAAAGTGAAGCTAAACCCTGCCCTGGGTCTGTTCTTAAAATAGCGGTATAAATTCAAACCCCCCTCATGCTTCACCTTCTGGCTGGTGAACTTTAATTCCTCTCGGGTTCGGAAACTATAAAAATAGTAGTTAAAATGTCAGGATTAAGCAGTCGGGTAAGTAAAATAAGGGCTTATCATCCCTCGATAACCCCAACATGACCTTTATCTAATTAAATGTATATTTTTGAAAACAGCCGATAAAGATTGATGGTTCGGGGCACATGTTGGGTCGGCTGGCGG
Source organism: Hydroisotoma schaefferi (assembly GCA_034682405.1). Lineage (NCBI taxonomy): Eukaryota > Metazoa > Arthropoda > Collembola > Entomobryomorpha > Isotomidae > Hydroisotoma > Hydroisotoma schaefferi. Next base: position 8,375 of record JAQFZX010002031.1, on the reverse strand, counting down.
CCACGGTCGCCAAGTCCATCCTTCAGGGTAACAGGGTCGTCGTTCTCCGTGCCGAACTTATCAACATGAGCGGAAACTTCTACAGGTGAGTCACACCCCCTTTTCCATCTTTTCCACTTTTGATTGATATAACCTGACCTTTGACCTTTTTCTAAACCTCCCAGGAACAAGTTAAAGTATCTGGCATTCCTGAAGAAGCGGTGCAACGTGAACCCGGCCAGAGGACCCTTCCACTACAGGGCTCCCTCCGAAATCTTCCTTCGAACTCTTAGAGGTAGGTACTTTCACTCTCCCTTTTTATTACTAGAGCCGGTTGACCTTTGACCTCTTTATAAATGACCTCTGTGTTTATATTAGGCATGGTTCCACACAAAACTCCACGAGGGAAGGATGCGTTGAAACGGCTGAAGGTTTTTGAAGGGATCCCTCCCCCTTATGACAAGAAGAAGAGGGTGGTTATCCCTCAGGCCATGAGGATCATGTGTCTCAAACCCGGAAGAAAGGTATGACCTCTGTGACCTTTAAATAAATAGGGTCATGTCATGGGTTAGTTGTTATTATTGAAAGTGGTTTTGTTGTATTTTTTATAGTACTGTTACTTGGGTCGTTTGTCGACGGAGGTAGGATGGAAGTACAGTTCCGTGGTCCACACTTTGGAGAATAAGCGAAGAATGAAGAATGCGATTCGAGAGAAAGTGAGAAAGATAAAGCGGAAGCTGACTCGAGAGGCCAACGATAAAGTTGCAAAGAAACAGGGCAAACTTGTCGTCCAACAAATGAAATCTTTTGGTTATTAAATTCAATTTTTATTGAGTTAAACTGTTACTTATCTTCATCTCTCTATCATCTTATTTTACCATATATTTATTGATATACTAATCCACAGCATTTATTATGGTTTGTATGAAGGATTCCATCCATCCAAACCTCCATCCCATTCCTAATTTATATAATTAACCCTGTTTAAAGTATATTTCATCCTCATCTACTCATAAAACCTTGCATGAAAAGTAAGTACCAAGAACTTGTAGATCAGGAGCGTGTGTAGTATAAAGTTGGATGTAGGTGGACGCTGACTTTGGAGTGCCAGCGTCATATAATCTACAATATCATTTATTAAAAAGGGAACAATCTTGCAATCTACACACAGACTAAAAGAAGAGAATAGAATACTCCCCAAACACCATGCCAAGTAAACTATATACCAAACTATACCATCCATAATTGTAAATTCCACTTTAATTTAATTATATATAGACTAGACTACATTATCTCATTTAATTTGGGACGTACAGGAGATAAGGTTAAGTAACGGAGCGTTTTATTGTTGGAGGAAGGTTCAGCGTTCAGCAGCGTCGTTAGTCTCAATTTACCCCCAAAATCCCATAAACTCCATCTCCATCTATTCTTCAAATCTTTATCTTTTACTCTTCTAAATCGGAAAAGTCCAACTCTTTCAGTTATTATTGTGTGACCTTTTGTCCTCTGGTGTGTGTGGTGACCTCTGACCTGTTGTGGTGAGAATTAATTAATCCTCCTATTTATATTAATATTAATTAATTAATTAATTACTCTCCACTTAATTAACTAACTAAACTAACTCCATCCCCATCCAGAAGAGCAACTCCCAAAGCTTGGAATTGGAAATTGGAACTGGAAGGAACCTCTGTTACAGTCTTGTTGATCCCATTATTTATCAAACGAGTGGGAGGAGGGAGTAAAGATTGGTTTGACCTTTGACCTTGACCTCTTTGCTTCAGATACTTATAGATTAAGGTGAGAAAGGAGATTAATTAATGTTTAATATGACTTTAATTTGGCCTAAAACTGTTGTTATTTACTGAATTAAGGGAAGGGATAAGGGAGGCTGACCGGGGGACACGTGCCTACAATCTCTGGGCTTCCACCCAACTAATTATTCTACAAAATGGACACGGAGAGTGATAAGGAGGGAGACGCTGCAGATAAGGTCTTATCCAGGGAAGGATCATTCTTCAGCCTCACATCCAATTCGACATACTACACTGCCAAAGATGACCTCGACCTGGACTCTGCAGGAGGAGGCCTGGACAAAGCTGAGGGTCACTCTAGCAACAAACCGGTAGAAGAAAGGTCAAAAGGTCAATCCTCCTCCTCCAAAAGACTCTCAGTCTCATCAAACGAATCTTCAGCGACGCTGGGCGAAGCGGAAAGTATTGGGAGTTCGGGATCCGTAGACTTGGAGGATTTTACCCATCTCTCGTCAGAATCTAGTAGCCTTGACCCCGGGGAAGGTCAAGGTCAGGGTCCACCCAGGCCAATGTCCTCTTCCGAAGAAAATGCTGTAGAAGTACGGGAAGATATATCCAGGATTTGTAATAGTATAGCCGAGTCCTCTGAAGTAGACACGGATAAGGATAAGGTCAAAAGGACCAGGATTGACCTCGCTGTAAGAAGTAAGGATCTGACAGAATTACGAATATTGGCTGTCACCGATGGGGGTCTTCTTTCAAGTAAATCAATATACCCTTGCACTTTTATAACCTGGTTTCCACTTTTAATCAACTCCTCTCACCTTTTCTAAATTCTTTTTACACTTTACAGGAGGACATTTTCTAACTTTACTGCTCATTTATAACGAATTTTCTAACCACTAATTACATTCTATTTTGTATTATCCATTGTAGATGCCCTTAGAACCCCTTGCTGGCCCTTATTATTGGACGTGTCCTTAGGAGATCTCTCCCAAGACGATTACAAAAAGATACCAAAACACTTTCCGGATGTTCCGGATAAAATAGTGAATTTAGTATGTTATTATTATATAATTAGTGGGAAGCTAAAGAATAGATAATAAATCTAATCTAATAATAACCTCTCGTTCCTATAATAATCCCTTTTATTGTTTTACCAAATGTAGGTGAGCTTAGACGTTGCCCGAGTGCTAAGGAGATTCCCCCCAGGATTGACAGACCCCCAGCAAGACCACCTCCTCTCCTACTTGACCCACCTTATCTGCTCGATCCTTCAGGAAAACAGGTCGGCGTACTACTACCAAGGATTCCACGACATCTCCCTCACCTTCCTTCTAGTCTCCATATCCCAACACGTCCCCTACCTCGCTTATCTCTGTCTCGATAAGATGATCAGGTCCAATCTGGACCCCTATATGGAGAAAACTATGGAAAAGACTCATGACGTACTTCACGTCCTCTTCTCTCTCCTAGAACTAGAGGATTCTCAACTATTTAGGAAGATTGTTATCGACTGCAAGTGTCCAGTGGCATTTTCCCTTCCCTGGGTCCTTACCTGGTTCTCTCACACTTTACCCAATGACACGGACGTCTTTAGTAAGTTTCAAAAATGAAATAAATAAACCCTTTAAAGTGTATTTGATTAAATTGTTATTTTACTTCCAGGAGTGTATGACTTCATCCTAGGAAGTCAGAAGAAAGTAGATCCTCCCTATCTAATCCCAATATTTGTTTCGGCCGCCCTAATCCTACGAAACGGTCCCTCCATAAAACGGAATCCGGAGCTTACAGAAATCGCTTCTATGCACCACACCCTCTCTAAACTCCCCTCTGAGCTCGACTCTCTCGAACCTTGGCTAAAGGAATGTACAAAACTTATGGATAAATATAAAGGAAAAGAGTCTCAACTTTTGTCCCGAGGACTCAAGATCAAAACCCTTCAGAATAAATTGTGGGAGGAAGAGCCAAGTAGTAGTAGCGGAATAAGACCACGACCACCTCCTCCCTCTCCACCCGGTATTTTCCTATCCCTTAGTCGATTCTTGTTTGTGAGATATCGATGGGTGACTATTCCGGTGGTGGTGGCCGTAGCGGCTTATTACCTCCAGACTAAGTATGGCCGGTCCATAAGCAGTCAGAAGATTAAATCCGTGCTGGACAGCTACTCACCCGAACCTTTGAGACCTTTGGTCAAGTATTGGTTCCCTACTGACGAGTCCGGGGCTGAATGACAGATAATCGGAGTAGGACTTGAGTTATGCATTCCAAAATAAAAGCAACTCCTTCGTCTCCTCCTCTTTTAAAAGTTCCAAAACCTCAATATCTACTTGTTATTATCGGATGTAAATTTATATGCGTTGATAAGTTGGACTATTCCTTTAATTTATTATTCAAATACGGAACTCCTGGTATAGCCAACCCCCGTTTGGATTTGACTTTGTAATTATTATTTAGATTAATATTAAGCATTAAATACAATCCTGACTTGACGGTGTGATACATTTTATTAGTAAAAACTGGCGTTCTATTCCAATTGCCGTATTTCCGGGTTTAATTCCCCTATTGTTTAAAGGGAATGGTTTAACACAGGGTTAAGAGTAATTGTCAGAAAAGATACGATAGGGGATTTAGTAAATCCTTTGCTATAATTTATATTTAATATCAATTTTCAATAATATTAATCCGAGGAAGAAAGGGAGACTTTTGAGAATAAACTAGCTAGTCAGACATTATGGAAAGGGATTAAAGTAATATTAAAGAATGCCTTAATTATTATTCACAACCGGATCTAACTAACAAAATGAATGCTATTATTATGTAAAAGTAAATCAGCTAAAAAGTAATAAAATTGATAAATAATCCTAAAATAATCTTATAATTTCCAACCATTATACATTGTAAATGGGTAAGAGGAGTGAGTTTAAATAAATGAGAGAGTAGGTAGTAGATGTGGATACGACGGGGAAGACGCTTCCAGCGTCATGACACTCCCACACCTTTCCCGTTTCTATGACCATTTCCCTATTCAATATTCTTATAACAGAAACATCAATTCATTTTATTTTATGAAACTGAACCGTCTTCTGACTTTCTCCGCCTTTATCTTCATTATTAAAACTGTAGCCATTATTTGACTGTTTAAATACGTTTAGAAAGGGAATAACGGTGACCTGACCGGACTGACCTTCAAATCAAACCTGACCTATTGAACCCGCATAAATATGGAGGATACCCCGGGGTCAAGGATGGAGTTGAGCGATCTTCCAATCGAGGTTGGCTTATCAAAATAATAGCTATTCAAAAGTTCTTATGGATAAAGTATCGGGAGTTTGATGCCCAAGTTGGTCCACCATAACCTTGTATGTGTGAATATTGTTAATTGTGTATTTCAGATGTTGGCAAAGGTGCTTGTCCAGTTGGACCGAAATGCGGACCGGAAACGAGCAATGGAAGTGAATAGTTTATGGGCAGAAGTGATAGATGAGATGGTGGGAGTGAGGATGTCGATAGGGTCGGGGTCCGAGTTCTGGACACCCTATGACATAACCACAAAATGGTATCCTCTCGTCGACATCAACAACCACGGGATCTACCGGGCATGTTTCAGTGACGTCCGGACCGAACCCCAACAAATACCCCATTTCGAAACATTCGGATTCAAACTTCCAAACCTCCTCAAACATTTGGAGTTTGATGGATATATCTCTGAAAGAGTATTGTACCAGTTGTTGAAACCCTTAAGGTTCCTTGAAACCATCGGGTTTCACATCTCAACAATGGGTCTTCTCTCACTTAAACCTCTCCTCCATCGTCCCAATGTTATAAGGACCCTCAAAAAGGTACTTTACTTTACAAAACAGACCCTTAACTATAAACTTCCACTTCTAATTGCCAATATTTACACTTCCCTATTAAAGGTGAAAGTGACATCGGAAGGGATTCGGACACACCACTACCAAATTTACGACATGGAGCGTGTGTTCCAAGGCCTCATGACCCTCCTTGACCTGACCTTCCCCTCCCTCTCAACCCTCCATCTAGTCATCCCCATGTTCCTTGACAAGGAGATAGAACTATTCAGTTCCATGGTCAAGTTCTGTCTGAGACACGGACGAACTCTGCGAGATATCCTCATAAAAACCGTTTACAGTTGGAGGGTCGGGGATCGGAGTTTCGCGCAGCGTGGACGTGGCGAGATATTCGGTGTGAACCACGCCCTAGATAATATAAACTGGGAGGAACTGATGGGATCGGGTTATCCGGAAGTCCCCAACCGGCTCAACTCACTCCGCCTTATCTTCGAAGAGAGGGAAACGATATACCCAACGTCTCTAGGGTTTAAGGCCATGCTGATGCAGCAAACCCGGTAGGTCAACCTCAAATACTGCCTGACCTTTATAAGGTCAAAACTCACCCTCTGTTTTACTTCCAGATTGGAGTCCATGACGTACCTCTGCTGGGACTTTATCACTCTGCCTCAGGAGCTTATCATTCGGAATTGTGGAACGCTTCATGAGATCGCCCTCACGGTCAATGACATTGAGAATGGTCCGGTGGACTGCGCCGTGTTCTCGCAATGCAGCGTCCTAAGAAAGTTAAACCTTGAGGCTGACGGAGACACAGAGTTTGAGGATTTGGCGGAAGCACCGCGAATCCTGAACGTGGAAGGGCTGCCCCCTTCCCTTCGTTCCCTTCAACTAAGGAACGTCTATATGGAAAGTTCAAGTGCGGACTGGATTCTGAGGGAACTTCAACTACAAACCGTGTTCCTTATGAATATTGGGAAGGTGGAGGATTTGGGCATGACGATCCCTACTTTACTATGGGTCCTTAAGGAGAGCACGTCTGTTACGAGGTTGAAGGTCAAGGGACTCAATGACCTCAGTTACAGGGAGCATTTCGGAGAGTGGAATGATATACTGGATAGTAGTCTAAACTCCAGTATTCTTCCGGGTGACCTCCAGGAGGTCAATGAGGAGTGGGAAAGGGAGGATCTGGAGGTTGTTGGGGTCGGGATTCAGGAGCAGGTCCAGGATGATTTCGTCCAACTTGGGGCTTTTGGAGAAGACCAACCTTTTGAAGAAACTGACTCAAAGTTCCCCGAAGGTCTCGAACACTCTGCTTATCTCGAACAGTATATAGCTCCAGAAGGTCTCGAACAGTATGTAGCTCCCGAAGGTCTCGAACAGTCTCTAGATCCCGTGGGTCTCGAGCAGTCTATAGCTCCCGAAGGTCTCGAACAGTATGTAGCTCCCGAAGGTCTCGAACAGTCTCTAGATCCCGTGGGTCTCGAACAGTCTCTAGATCCCGTGGGTCTCGAACAGTCTCTAGCTCCCGAAGGTCTGGAACAGTCTCTAGCTCCCGAACTGGATCTCAAACAGACGAATGAAGAAGTAAACGCCGACCCCGTGAAGTGTGATGGAGGGCCATGTGAAATTGTGTTTGATACAGCGCCCTGTCCACATGACCCCATTGACCTAGGGAAATGTGAGCCTCCTCCTCCCCCTGTGGAGCTAATATCTGAGGAAGATAAGGCCCTGTTGACGTTGCTGATGGAAGAGACGAATTACAAGACCAAGTACATTCCTTACATTACCAAGAAGCGTAGCGGAAGTTGGGTGAAGCGCTATCCTTCAACCCCACTCCAACCTCCTCCTCCCCCTCCTATCATCCAACACTAAATATACTCTATCCTTTAATGTTAATATAATATATCATATCCTCATAAAGTGATTTGTACTGTCTGTATAATCCTCCTCCACCAAATGTTAACCTATATAGATATATCGTTTCAAAGCGTCCTAACTTCCAACTCTATTTTTACTAAAAAAAACTCAATGTACGCATTTCTACAAGCAGCCTCTCTCTCTTATTTCTACAAATAAAAAGTTTAAAGTGTGATAAATATACATTATCTCGTAAAAAGGTCATAGAACTTTCCATGGGGTCATTTATACATTTTGGGAAATACGCGACAGACAGGATTTTAGTATTTAGATTAGATACACTACGAACCGTATTTCGGGTATTAGTTTCCCCTTTCGCATAATTCTGCCATATAAGGGTTAGACCTATATACTTTTACTTATTGGATTTTAATTGGAGGCTAGGGAGGGATCTGTTAATAATTGGGTGTTAGCAGGTTTAATATTTACACAGTTTATTCCCAAAACCTGGAGGATTGGTGGACAAAGATAGAAAGTGGAAACGTGATTTCGTGGCTTTTTTAGGGAATCCTTTTATTAAATTTTATAAACTACGGAAACGGTAGGTTGGGAAAAGGGATAACCGTTGTTTAAGGGTTTACTTTACGATTATTTGTATACAGAGAGGATAGAAAATAATTATACTAAACCCCAATTACACCTTCCTATCACGTATTCTTAACCCTAAAATTGGATTAAAGAGGAATTAGAAGAAGAGAGTCTGCGACCGGAGATCACGCGACATGATCTCAAGAGGACAGCAGGAAGTAACGGCGACAAGAGATAACAGCGACGGGAGATCATAGCGACATGAGATCATGGGGACAGGAGATAACAGCGACAGGAGATCATAGCGACATGAGATAACAGCGACGGGAGATCATGGGGACAGGAGATAACAGCGACAAGAGATCATGGGGACAGGAGATAACAGCGA
>JAQFZX010002030.1:0-22616 GCA_034682405.1 Hydroisotoma schaefferi | reverse complement strand
ATTGTCTTAGGCTCGGGCTTTGACGGTCTTGGTCTTAGACTTACGAAACGGTCTATATTTACTGAATCCCGACCCTGCCTACATCGCACATCCTCCTATTAATGCCCCATGCTCTTTTAAACTTTACTCTTAATAATGTATTGTCTCGAAATGTGGCCCCGTCTGTTAATTAATTTTTAAGTTTTTTTGGGGGTCAAAAACATGCAATTAGAGTCATAGGCGCACCCACGAGGGGTTCCATGGAGGTAGAAATAGCATTAAAGGATAGGAAGGGGTATGGAATTGGAGGGGGTACATTGGAAAACTAGAAGTACCATGTACCCTTGTACCTTCCTTGGTTGCGCCTATGATTAGAGGGGGTTGTGGGGTAATTAATAGTAATAGTTATTAGGGGGCCACTATTTGAGACAATAGGGTAGTTAAATTTTAACTCTAATCCGGGTTGCATTTACTGAATATCCGTTACGCATTGCTGGCAGCTATTATTTTAACTAAATAGCTGCTGGGTTATCCCTATGTATCTGCTCAGGCTAAAACTCAAATTATAGCTTAAGACATAGACAAAACCACTGGGGGTACGATGAGGGTAGATTGTACTTGTACCCCCTGGAATTCCCGATAAGCCCTATCATTTACCTGTTAAGCAGGCCCTGTCGAGCCACACCCCCTCCTATCCTTTAATGCTATGTCTAGCCCCTGGAACCCCTCGTGGTTTTGCTTATGCCTTAAGGTACATGATAAAGGGCAAATATTCCATTATTGATCTGACATTATTTCAAGATTCCTTTATAGTTGCAGTAGAAGAAGCAGCCATATCCAGCCCACTTCAACTTTTAAAATATATCTCAAAAATCCAAAAAACGGTTCGAAAATGAGCCAAGTATTGTCAATCTCGCTCAAGATGTTTTTGAGAGTAATTTGTTAAAATTATTGGAATTCTGATTTAGAAAGTGAGGTTCCAGGCCTTCCTGACCCTAGTACTCCTAGATATAATCAGACGAATCCTTTACTTTGTTCTTGATATCTTTCAATGTGTCACTCATTTATTGAAGTCAGTGTAATTCTCATATTTATTTCATGGTGAAAAGTGAAGCAATTCCTATCAAAGTATAGGAACTTTCAGTAGAAAAATATGCAGCATATGGAAAGATGATGATTAAAGTGTAAATTAAATGCAGAGATTGATTGAGATGAGATGGAAAGAAGGGTCTGAAAGGGTTTTACGTAATTTGATGCTCTGAAACACCATGCATTTCATGGCAATTTATGGTTCATCGTTTCCAAGTTTTTTGCATAGATAGATATGGAATAGATGTAGAAGTAAATACTGTCAGTGTGATTTTATATAAAAGTAATCCCGTCTCAACCGTACCCCGCATGCATGTTAAACCAAACAAGTCTCAATTGTTCCTGTGGAGCAGGTCACCCAAAAGCTGACATTTAGTAAGAAGATAGTTAGCATTTCTGAAAAAGTAGCCGTTATTTCAGCGTATAAAATACTCCATTATAGTTAATAAGACATTTAATAAAAGGACCTATTCACTATTCAGGTCGTCACTTATCAAAAGTTTAGAACCTGAAAAGCTATCCTCACCCAGGTCAAACGTAGGTCCCAGGACGTATTCATAGAATTATTTTAAGCCTAATCTTGTCTAGCATTACCGTACAACCGGTAATCTACGCTGCATATACTGTACTAAACGCTGCATATACTTTATTAAACGCAGCATATACTTTATTAAACGCTGCATGTACTTTACTAAACGCTGCATGTACTTTACTAAAGGCTGCATGTACTTTACTAAACGCTGCATGTATTTTACTAAAGGCTGCATGTACTTTACTAAAGGCTGCATGTACTTTACTAAAGGCCGCATGTACTTTACTAAAGGCCGCATGTACTTTACTAAAGGCTGCATGTACTTTACTAAAGGCTGCATGTACTTTACTAAAGGCTGTATGTATTTTACTAAAGGCTGCATGTATTTTACTAAAGGCTGCATGTACTTTACTAAAGGCTGCATGTACTTTACTAAAGGCTGCATGTACTTTACTAAAGGCTGCATGTACTTTATTAAAGGCTGCATGTACTTTACTAAAGGCTGCATGTACTTTACTAAAGGCTGCATGTACTCTACTAAAGGCTGCATGTACTTTACTAAAGGCTGAATGTATTTTACTAAAGGCTGCATGTATTTTACTAAAGGCTGCATGTATTTTACTAAAGGCCGCATGTACTTTACTAAAGGCTGCATGTACTTTACTAAAGGCTGCATGTACTTTACTAAAGGCTGCATGTACTTTACTAAAGGCTGCATGTTCTTTACTAAAGGCTGTATGTATTTTACTAAAGGCTGCATGTATTTTACTAAAGGCTGCATATTCGCTGAATTCTAAGTACCCCATCCGTCCTTGCTCACGCGATGCCAAAAAGTAGTAGTAGTAGTAGTAGGAGTAATGGCATCAGATGCTATGGATTAAAATCAATGAATTGATCAGTTTTTGGTTAGATAGTGCACGATCGGTAGGAATCAATAGATGCACATGGTACTCCATGTGGCTCTAGCTTTTTCTCCTCCGCACGTACAAAAAACCGGATGATAATACCTACAAGGTCCCCGTCCATCCGTCTGCCTCTCTCAGAGTACATAACTTGCATCCGGCAATCCAGATTGTACAATTCACCACATTTATTTCCATATCATTCCTCATCCTACCAAGTCCCAGTCCCTACCTTCCTTCGAAAGGGTGAAAAATACCAAAAAAAAGGAGCCCCAACTCAGCTCCGATCTCATTAATACTTCTAGGGCTGATATGTACATCCAATCCGAATAATTATACGCACATCCAACTTGATCGTCAAGCCTGGGCCGTTGTTGTTGTGGCTGTTAGCATTTAGGAGGTTATGAATATGTGTATGGTGGTGGTGGGGCGATGATGATGACGAAGCTGGGGAGGGCAGGTGTGACTCCTATAAGCCCATAATCAGCCCTTATATGCAACTCCGGAGAAAGATTCATGGACTGCTGGACAAAGGGGTTGTTGTATTAATTGAAGGGATATGTCTGTATGAATGTAATAAAACCCGATACAACTACTAGCAGCTGCATGCGTGGATGATTGTTGGGGGCTAAATTCCCGGTATTCGGAGTTATAGTCGAAATATTCCGGGTAGCCGAGGACGGGGACGGGAAGAGTCCTCCCTGCGCACACGGGCATCTCCCTTCCTCTTGTCGACAACATGGGCGAACAATCCAGAGACACACAAACATCACCACCAATTGTTACACCATTGTTCTTATCATCCAGTATTGTTACCATCATCCTTACATTCCAATTCATTAGCTTTCCAATCAAAAGGAGTATCAGGCGCTGGGCTTATCTCCGCCCGGACTAACAAACTCTTGTTCCTTTCCTTAAAAAAACTACCATCTCCCTATGCAAGTTAGCTATAAGACTGGTCAGCAGAATCAAAACATTCCTAGTCAAAATGGATTAAAAAAATAGTGAGGCTTGTAAAGTCCCTGTGGATGCCAACAGTTCCTTATTCTAGTCATTGGGAAGGAAAGGAGGGTGCAAGTGACGGGGTTTTTGGCTCATTATTGACCTTTCCGTGTGTTATTGCATGTGATCCCCAAAACCTGAATGTGGCCGCCGGATGAAGGTCCAGAAACCCGTATCGCGGTCACCCCCATCGCAACAACAGTGCTTATCACCAATAAAAATATCAGCAGGGGTACAATTTCCAGAGACCAGAAAAGTACGGGGATCGTAGGGTAGCAGGGCTGAGTGAAATGTTAGCTGTAGGTGGATTTGGACCTGATGGGGTGATAATGGAAAATATAAGTGAGCAGGATCTGGTAGAACACTGTGTAATAGTAGAGCCCTCAGAGGCATCCGACAGTGGGGGTGACCAAGTGGGGGGCAATGATGGAGGTGATGGGACAACCACGCGGATAGTGTATCACCACCACTCTTCATCGCACCACCACCATCACCACCACCACCGCCTCCTGACCCACGGAGGTCAGCTCGTGACCGTGCTGACCCAAGAGGGTGACCGAGATGACGAGGAGGCGGGAATGATAGTGACGGGTAGTGGAAGTGGAAGTGGGGAGCTTTTGAGCGAGGAGCTGGTGGGCTGTACGGCAGGCGGAGGTTCAGTAGGGAGAGACCACCGACTTGTGGTCGTCACTTCTCTCCCAACCTCAGCCCAACACACACTCACTCTTCACCGGATCCAGCTCAAGTCACCCGAAGTTATTCTAACCCAACAACAGCATCAGAGCAGTCCCAGTCCAGACACTGCCGAAGACCTGTCCCTCTCTCATCATCACAAAGTGACCCTTGACCCCCACCACCAGCAGCAGACGACCCTTACCGTGATCGTCCCCCCGCAGCCCGACCACTCCAGTCCCCATGAGGAAACCCAGCAGGACCATCAACACGAGAACGACGAGGAAGAGGAGACCCTGAGCAGCCCTAATCTGAGTCCTTCATCCGGTATCGGTGGCATGATTGACGCTGCCGAGTTCCGAGCTCTCCAAGGGGGAGGTTCCTCCTCCCATCATCACCATTCCCATCACCATCACCACAATCCTAACAATTCCCAACAGCCCAACCATCACCATCACCACCAACAACAGTCCCATCACCATGACCACTACCAGGGGCTCAATGGACGGATGAGTCCTGCGGGATACTCCCCCTCGGGCCCTTCTTCCGGTCAATATGCAACCCTAACCCCGCTCCAGCCCCTTCCCCCCATTTCCACAATGACGGACAAGTTTAGCTACGGAGGACACGGAGCCTCGGTAGTTGGAGGTGGATTTAGTGTCATGCAGCACAACGGCTTGGCCAACCTGGGACTTAATTACTCTGGAAATTACGAGAAGCTGTCCTCGATGGGGATGTCCCCGCCGCATCATTACTCTTCACCTACGAATGGGATGGGGGGTTCCTCCGGGTCCCCACCCTCAATGAGTCCCCAGCACTATTCCCAGCAGAACAACGGGGGCATGTCTCCCAAAGCCTTGTCCCCCACCAACGGCTATGAGACCTACAGTAACAACCGGGGCAGGAGTCCCAGTCCCAACCAACACTCCCCCCACAGTAATAATAATAATAATAATAATGGTGGGGGGATGACCTTTGCCACCGGAGTTGCCCTTAGCACATCAAACGGACTGAGCCCGCATTCGTCGTCCCAGTCGTCCCCTCCGCTGACGGGGGCAACGGCGGTGGTGGTGGCTCATCGGGATGCGTCAAGTCCCCCACTGGTGATTGAACACCCCCACATAGCGCATACGATGGGGGTGGGTCAAACAGTAGTGAGTCTATCCAAGTCATCCAATTGTACGAATACAGTGCTGAGTGCTACGAGTGTAACCACACCTGCTGGGTCAGGGGGTTCCACCGCCTCGTCCACCACCAGTTCCAATGGGGGTGGCGAGCTTGAGGAGATCAACACCAAGGAACTGGCCGCAAGGATAAGTGCAGAACTGAAGCGATACTCCATTCCACAGGCCATCTTTGCCCAGAGGGTTTTATGTCGGTCGCAGGGAACCTTGTCTGACCTTCTCAGAAATCCAAAACCATGGTCCAAACTCAAATCTGGGAGAGAGACGTTCCGCAGGATGTGGAAATGGCTCCAGGAACCCGAATTTCAGAGAATGTCAGCCCTTCGACTTGCAGGTAATTTACCTTTCCATTAATATAACCCACATAGCTACCCTTCATATCCCTCCTTTTCCCCTCCACCTTATCATCATGATACTCGTATTACTTTTAACCCTTGTATCCCCTTTATCCTTCCTCCAATAGTGGCCCAGCGACCCTTTATTAGCAGCAAGTATCCCTGCTAAACCCCCAAACATAACTTTTACTAATAGCCCGGGTCACAGTCCAGGGATTTAGGGTCATTTCATTCCCTCATCTTTCCATCCATCCTTTCTCTCCCTATCATCATCATTACTCAGCAATAATTTTTTATATATTAAATTGTATATTAAAGCAACCGGAAGTAGAAGTAGGAATTAGTTGCGGCTGCTGTAGCTCCGTAACTTTATACCTTTGTATAGAAAAAAGAAAGTGATAGTAAGGATGGAGGGACAGAGTCCCCTTGATGAGTCATATTATATCATAGGCAGGTTGAGGTTGGTGGTGGTATCCCTTGTTGTTTCGGTTTGTGATGGGCCGTTGCCCGGGTGTTGGTGCCTGCCAGAGACGGGGCTAACTCTTTGTACCTTCTTCAGGTGGATGGGACACGGGTAACTCGGCAGAGATACATTATTATTATAATACCCAGTAGAAGGTAGGCCGAAATTCCCATTATAACTAACAATACCTTCCGTCCTTATTATTATCCCCCGGATGGCTCTCCTATTTAGTTCCTATCTAGTCTTAATCCCTTTTGTCCCTAATATAGGCTTCAATCTGCCCGTCAACGGCTGGATATTAGCCTTCTTTATGTTTCATGTGAAGGCTGAATCTAAGCCGTTTCAGCTTAGTTAAATTATTAGAAAAAGAAGGAAAAACCATCCACTCGAGAGTCGAGACTCGAGTCTTATGCTGCGTTCATCCCGATTGAGAAAGTACTTAATTAATGCAGAGTAAATTGGTCTGAGAACTTCGGTCTAAAACATTCAGGAACTGATAAACCGATTTGGGATCTTTTAAACTGCTTACAGATTTATTTAAGAGACTTTGGTGGAATTATGTCCAACTTAATTATTTATTTGAAGATAGATCCTTAAAGAAGATCAATTTAGTAGAGAGGAATTACTTCCTAGTGTAGTTTTTGTTCCGGGGATTTAGTAGTTTCAAGAATAGGTACTTATTTTTAAGGTCCATGAAAGAGGAAATGTTGGGACGGTCTTTGTAACTTTGTACTCTTGCTATCGCTATTCATCCAAACTGGAACATGGTGCAGAAAGAGGGTTAGAAACTAATGGATTGAGGGGATTTCAGCAGAGATTTTTCTGTAAATAAGTATATGATCTTTGATCTATGTTGGTGAAATTTTAGATGGAAAAGTTATCCTAAAATATGTTGAGGATTAGCTAGTAATTTTTTAACATTTTCCACGAACAACTATACTCTTTTGCTAAAGATGAGGGTCTGTCTGTCTGTCCGGGGTTGTCTCTCCTGAACCGCTGGGCGGAAAATGGAACACAGAACGTCGACAATTTCAGAGGACGCTATCTGGGCACCCCCACTGCGCTTAAGGGGGCGTGGTCGGGGCACGAGACTAGTGCCAAATATGTACCCTCCTCCACTGGCAATGCGAAACACCGAGAAAAAAACGCGCAAAAACGACTGTTACGGCAACGACTACTACAACAACGACTACTACAACAGCGACTTCTACGACAGCGACTATTACGACTACGACTATTACGACAACGACTACTACAACAGCGACTACTACAACAGCGACTTCTACGACAGCGACTACTACGGCAACGACTACTACGACAGTGACTACTATGACAGCGACTACTATAACAGCGACTACTACGACAACGACTACTACGACAACGACTGCTACGACAGCGACTACTATGACAGTGACTACTATAACAGCGACTACTACGACAGTGACTACTACGACAACGACTACTACGACAGCGACTACTACGACAGTGACTACTATAACAGCGACTACTATGCCAGTGACTACTACGACGACGACTACTACGACAGCGACTACTATGACAGTGACTACTATAACAGCGACTTCTACGACAGCGACTACTACGACTACGACTACTACGACAACGACTACTACGACAACGACATTGTATGACTTTCTTCGTTCACTACGGTACTTTTTTTAAACATTGTTTTAACACTTAATTATTTTAAATAATAAATAATAAATAAATCTTGCATGAAATGCAATACCAGAAACTAATAATGAGATGGCTCAAGCCATTCGAACTTCAAACCTTCTCTACAAACCTTGTAGCTGACTTTCTGCTTTCACTCCCTCAAGGTTTGCACTTAAACAACTCGTTTACTGTCTAATAAATAAAATTACCAAACTAATTCCCTTGCTCAAATAGTAATGAGCTCAGCCGCAAATAAAAAGCGCATAATACCACTGCATACTTTTAAAATTCTCCTGATTGTATAAAACTCTAATACTAATAACTAAAAGTAAATCCCACATCCCTTCAATCTAATTATTAAAAAAAATAAAATAACCAACCAAACTATTAAACTTTCCCTATATTTGTTTTGTATTTTCAAAGCCCAAGTCTGTAAAAAGTAACGTAACATTCCTATAATTTTGTACCAAACCTCTCGTCAATCCTTTTATATATCAATTTCAATATATTTTGCATGTATTAAATTCCAAGGCATGGAGTATTTCATTAAGAGATTCCATCCTGGAGAAAGTATGTGATTGATCCTTTTATCCTTCCCCTTTTAACATGGGAATTCTTATCTTCACTACCCATCTCTCCCAAGATTTGCTACATTTACCTGGAATTTATCATGACAATCTCCTCCTAAAGTCTTTCCTTAAAGGTAAAATAAGCCACCAAAAGTAACATAAAAGTGAGGTATGCATGCGATAGTTGAATATTTCGTCGGATGTCCTCATGGGGTTTGTGGCTGCGGTTGGACCCTTTTTAGATATATTTACTGGTTGCTTACCTTTGGTACACTATACTTATTTGTAAAACTTACTTTGAAGTAATTTTAATTAGATTTTTCAACGGATATCACGACCTGATTAAATTAATGACATTTTTTCCTATCTTTTCAAATTGGCTAAATGATATTATCGGTGGGCGTACTTCCCCTTCCTTTCTCAGTATTGGAAGAAGGTATTGAGGGGATGAGTAGAATTCTCTGGTGGCCAGAAGCAAGTATAATACGTATGTGGATACCTGAGACAAAAATAAATACCTACGAACCGAATGCCAAAACAATTATGCAAGCGACTAATATGCCCAATCATTTTCGGTTATTTCAGGTTTGGCAGTTCAAGCTATCTCGTGTTTTTTCTGGTGTGGTTAAGTTAAAGCCCATCACCTAACAGAACGAATGGGGAAGGTTATTAGTCTTGGCATAACTGTCGCAGGCATATTTGTCCGGAATAATCATAGTATGCACAAGCGTCGTAGCTGTAAACCATGTTAATTTAGGGAATTTGATTTCTCTATATACCTTATTTCCGGAAATTACTCCCCCCTGGAAGAAATTCCCCTTATCCTTTCCATGTTAAAAATTAAAAGTCGCAGTATCTTCCCCATGTTAAAAGTTTTTTTAATTTTTGCTTTGAAAATTAACTCCCACGGGGGAGTAATTTCCGGAAATACGGTAATAACATTTGAAGACAACGTCCGTCAAATTCATCCGAAAGTTTGAAATTTACTGGCTACAATGAAATTACACGAGAACCACTATTTATTGTAACTTAAAATTAATTAAATGACTGGAATAAGTTGTTATTTTAGGTCAGAATGGGTCCTTTTCAAAAGTATATTTCCATTTGGCTTTATTTATTCCCCATTATATCTAAATTTCTGAGGAATGACTGACCGAGTTTTAATACAAGCTGCACACTATCTTACATTCCATCACTTAATAATCATATCTATAATATTTCTAAATAATAAATATTGTTCCTGCATGAATGTGGATTTTTGTTTGCATTAAAAATGAATCTAAAGTTGCACAAGTCCGAACTGGGTACTTTGCATACTTCCACCTCGCTATCCTAAGCTCTCTTCTCATGATCTCGATGTCAATTTTAAGGCCGAGCAATGCCTGATAAAGTGTCTATTACAGTTCTTAGAGTAAGGATGTCAAGCTGAGGCCGGTTTCGTTTCCTTTTTTTAAAAAACCTTCTGTACGATACGTATTTCTGAATTTCCGGCAACCTCGCTTACTGTAGAGTCCGTAGTAAAAATGTTGCGCTAAGGGTATAAAGAAGGATGAAAGGCGGACAAAGTTAGTTAGGTTAAGTTTGCACAGAATTGTTATCATTAGTAGTTTCTTTCTCATCCATGTAATTCAACGGGTTATGACAACCAAGAAGGGTAATAGTCTGACTACTACTGTTGAGGACGATTTGTTGTCCCTCAGAGGTGGTCATGACAACCTGGCAGAGATACTTGATGATGGAGCAATAGAGTCCTTACTTTCCAACTTAATTCCATCCAACTCTAGCAAAATGCTAACGGGAAGACTTATCTATTTACCAACCGTTTCCACAACCAAATAAAACTAGTTGGATCCACCATTACTTTTTACTCTACGCAATAAGTACCATTCTAGCGTATTTGATGTAAAAAAATATAAACAAAAACATTTCCGCTCTCCTCAACACTATGCATACCTACCTGGTTTGATGAAATAATGTAAAGCATGATTATTAGACATCTTTCAAAAAGAAGGGAAATGGTCTACAAAAGTTTTGTAAATATTTCTTTGCTAAAAAAGGATAGAAATTGAATAAAAGGATTTGGATTTGTTGATCAGACTTTTCCAAATTAGTTTACTTTGTCTCCCTAAACGTATTTCCGGTTTTAATTCCTCCTCTAAATAATTCCCCTTCCTTTCCGTCCTTTCCCTCTCTGGCTTACTTTTTAGGTTTTAGTTTGAAAGAATAATTTGGGAATTAAACCCGAAAAACGGTAGTTAATCTTGCAAAGAGTTACAGCATTTAGAAAGCTATCCGTTATTTAAACCATTTCATTTATTTTTAAATGTTCTATTACAGATTTAACAAGCAGTTATCCCCTTTCTGGTTCCTCAATACTTTCTCCTATCCTCGTTTCCTTCACGGACCCCCATATTGTCCAACTTATGCAAACTTGTTATTATGTTATTAAAAGCCCACACCCCCATTAAATATAGATTATAATAGTCCCGTTAGCCTGGGTCTGCCCCATCACATGCATTAACTAAACTACGTAAACCTCTTTCACTATTGGGATAATTCAAAGCATTTATTTAACTCTAACGTAGAAAGAATTGGCCGGTTTAATCCCTTTATAAAAAGGCAGGCAGTCCTTTTTGATGCCAGCATAAAGGGAAGGAACCACGTTGGGGTTTTACTGGCTCGGGGTTTCCGGAGGTCACTGGGTCAGATTTAACGGGGTCAGATTTAACAGGGCTTAATGAGCTTTACTAAACCCCCGAGGGAAACCCCGACTTCGGGGTTTTGGTGGTTACTCAAAATTGGAGTAATAAACCCCTTTGGTTTTTCCTAACCTGCATCCCGTACATCTAGGTCAATAATACCCGTAGTTGTCGGCTTTATACTTGACCTTTACTCTATTATTATTGAGAAAAATATTAGGGAGTTTAATAAATGACTAAAGTTTCCTATAATATATTCTTGGATTCTGTTTTTTTGTTTAGGTAAGCAGTCGAGTTCTTCTTGTGGATATACTTCTTCAACGACGGCACCCACTTGCGGGTTGATGGGGCCCCCACCAGGCTCATCCCCCTCCGCATCATTCCAGACTCATGAAGTCCATCCTTTCGGTAAGGCACACCCCCTTTCTATCTACTACTTTCCCAGATCCCCATAAAAAATGCATTTTAGTAAACCTCCTTTTTTACTACTTCTAGTGATGACTTTTCTTATCATTCCTTTACGCTAAGCAGTCATTTGATTTAGCTTCTCATTTCATTCAATGATTGTAAGCATTAGAAGTTCAGTTCAGTTTGATGTCGATAAAAAGAGAGAGTGGAAGGGAGTTTGGATAATAAGCATAAATTACGATTTGATTTGTTTGGAAGTTGAGACTTGGAGAGAAGTGGAGTTCTTCCTTCCGTCATTCATGTTCCTTGTAGTCAGTTCACTCGGTGTGGAATAAGACTCATTAGGAGGACATTATACACATCTTTATGACCTACTAGGCATCCTCTCTGTAGTAAAACTATGTACAAGATATAGTCCTCCGTCTACTACCCGGGTTAGTGGAATAAAATCCGTGAAAGAGTTGATTTTATTTCAGTTTAACGCCTAATAATCCTTAGCCAGATCAGAATCCCACTTCCCACTTGCAGAATTACGACTGATATACTCAATTAATTTTGACGATTTTTGTAGTTTATCTAAAACTTTTCAAATCAGTAGTATAAATCACCCTGTGGCTGTTAAATCCTCGTTTCGGATTACATGGAAAGGGAGGATGAGAACTTGTATTAATTTACAATCGTAGGTAGAAGCTTACTTACTTCCATTTCTGGACTTTCCTTCCTACCACTTTCACCCAGGTCATTGAATTACATTTGTTAAAACGAGGCTACCAGCGATCAATGCAGTTTGAACTTGAAACTTGGCTAAAATAAGCGGATACCATTTAAACTTTACTACAAAAAAACCCCAAACTACCTGCAAAAGTAAATCCCCTTCTACGCTTGAGAAAACTGGAGGAATTATTGCTTTCCCTGTGGGGTTTTATTTCAAGAATTGGAGTAGGAGTAAGTAGTACTGGAATAGATAGCTGTAGGCCAAGCGTTGTATAGAGAAAGTTAAGGCTTTATGTGGATATATCTAGTAAATATTCTGAAGCTGCTGCACACTTGGTTAGAAAACCCACCGGATGAGCTCATCAATCATTTCTCTCTGTCCGATATAAAGTGTCCCACAATAATACCACAAACCCTTTAGTCAGTTTCCAGGTAAATTAGTACAAAAGTTGAAACTATTTATAATCAGATTATTAAGGCATATAGTGGATAAAAGCCGGAATTATATAATATATTGATGATGACCCAGAAATATGCGGCCGTTCTAAATAAATTCTAACTGAATTATGTTTTAATTAATCCAGACAATTAACGCTCACCTACTACTGCTACTGTCTGTGTATAAATACTAAATAAATGAATACAAGACTCGAGTTGAGACTACCTTTTCTCCCACTTATTTTCCCAAGAATATGTTAGTTTTGTCACCCAGTTGTCACTCTCACAGTTACAGAGTTGCTTCCCTCCTGTGTTTCTGTAATTACTGTATTTCCTGAAATAATACCCCCCCTGGAATAAATGCCCTGGGTATAATGCCCCACCACCTTTCCATATCTTGTATTTTCCCTTCTAAGTTATAATTCTCCGGGGGCATTATTTCGGGGAATACGGTACATTGGAATTATTCTTGCATGAAAGACTCTAGCAACGAAACCAAATTGCAAACATTGAGACGGCGGTGGTAAGGTGAAACGAGGTGGAAGAAAGGTTCAGTTGTTATATTCCTACGTGGAATTAATTGATATTAATTAACTATATGCCGATCGGCCAACATAACATTGTATACAGGACGAACGGAACGTTTAAGTTTGTAGGGGATTATCAGTGTCCCGGTCAGAGATAATTAGTGGTTATAAATTCATGCCAAATATTTCTAATTAGTCCCCTTATCTTCTCTATTAGTAATACTATTAGTAACACGGGCTATTAATTGTACATATGCGGTACATATCCACCTATCCGTGCTTAGGAATGGCAGCTATACTTTGTCCAGAAAATTTTGAAATATCAAGAGAGAAAGTGAAAGCAGGATTAGCGTCCTTGTGTACTTTAATTTAATGGAATCCATTTCAATTCTGGATAGGTCGAGTTATTTCATACGAGAATTGAGCCAATTTGGCTAGTAAACCTGAGCTAGGTTGGATTTGACTTGGATATTTTTTCGAAATAAGCAAATTTATCAGAAATGAGACGCGTGGCGTTGGAAGAATGAGCCTAATCATCCATTCCCTTCGTACTTTTTAACCGGTTAGGTCCATTTTCTACATGGAAGTCCTCTAATTCCTCCAATATATATTGTATTAAAGGTATTTATATAACGTAGATACAATTTCCCAGTAAAGGGCTGGTCACTTTCTCCAATGTTCACATCCCCGCATGCCATACTATCCAAGGACTCTATTTTATTTATATACGGTGGGAATTCAGTCCCTGCCATAGCCCATACTGTAATCCGTGTGTACCGTAATTCCCTATTTAATAGCCCCCTCTAATAGTAGTCAGATTTAATGTTAAAATTTACCGTAAAATGGCCAGCAGTATTTCAAAGATATACATTAATAGCCATTTGTTTTACAAAAGATACATCAGGTTTTTTCCAAGTGTATTACATGAGAAAAGTCTCAATCTGGGTTTTTATTCTACATTTTTTACCTCCCTTTCATATTTTTTTCTTGGTTTATTTTTGTACAAAGAAAGTTCAGAAGGGTTTAGAGAGAAAGGGTAGTAATATTTTTTTTAGATTCGAGTTAAAAAACTTGAGTAGGAAGGAAGTGAGCTGTTTGTTGATATACTGTTGTTGGTAGAATAGGCGTCGTATGGTAATCCTCCCCTCGTGAATACATTAAAGGGACTGTCTACAAAATGACAGGCTGGGTGACAGGGAAAGCCAAGTCACAACAAAACTTTCGTCTCAAGATACATGTCCATGTCCCCCTGTATGCTTATCAAAATAGTGGGCTAAAAGTAGAGGTAAAGTGAGAGATAGTGTTGTTCAGATCAGGTAAAGTTGGAGGAGTTGAGCAGAGACGGGTAAAAATGCTCTGAATTAAGGCAATAACTTTTTAATTGGTTTACAGAGAGAAAGTCAGACATGAACACATAAAAATCCAGTACAGTATTTATGTACAGCTACGCTGCACGAAGCTAGCGAATCTCTTACAGGGATTTTGTATAAGAAGTCTGTGATACGGGGAAGTTTTTAACTTATCTTCCGATAAGCCTACAATAATGAAGGTGGTATTTTGAAATTAGCCTTTGCACGTGGGAATACCGGACAGCAAGAGGGACAAACCTTACATGATTTTAGTGATTAAGTTGGGAAAAAAACCAGAGTGGCCTCCTCCGCTTTATTTTACTTTACGAATGACGAAATGATTTGAGGCGACGTCGCATGGTTTCTTGACTGAAGAAACGCTTGGATTTAACAGTCGTACATGTTTATTTCGAAATACTCCAGTTTCCAGTGGTTTATTCCACTAAAATTGAACGGAAAGGGGCTTATCTTGCTAACTTAGATGGGACATACATGAGTAATTGATCCGTTAAATTATATAAATGACGACATAAATAGTGCTAAAGTTGGGTTACTTTCTTTACCAAAGTTTGATCAAGAATGGTAAACCTTTCACCTACTAAAACTCTATAAGAAATAAATAAATGTCCATCCATCCGTCCTTCCTAGAAGGTAGGTTTGGTCTAGAGAGCTGAGAACGTAGAGATTTATTACTTCTGACTGTGCTCATTCATATCTATTTATCCATCTCGAAGTAAAAGCCCGGGTAGCCGGACCCCGACGGGTAATTAATGTAGAAAGAGCAGTAGTAGAAAGATGAATGGACTTTTTCACCTGTAAATCTTTGATACTTTGTCCCACTCAATTCAATACTAGTTTAGCCTATAATTCCTTCATCCGAATTGTCTCACTGTCTCTCAATATCCAGACCCGATCGCCGATCCTGAAGCCTCCAACCAACCAGGATAGTGTGGTGGTTTGTGGTGGCCTGATTCTTCTATTTGTTTATGTGGTTCTGGATAGTAAATCAGTATGGTAACTGGATCCCATTAGTTTCACATTTGGGCCTGCCGATAAATTTTAATGTCTCATTGAGCAATAATGTTTAAAGGGAGAAAGGCCCAGAAAGCTGGAGAAAGTTGGTACTATTCAGTCTCATTTTGTTGAGATCTTCTGCTCCAAACTCCACGTTTTCTTGTCCAACACTCTTATACGTTTCTGAGGGGGGATGATCACTTTTTAATGCTCTCTTTCTCTCTCTCCCTGTCCTATCTATACCAATGGAAAGATAGACTATAGGGATACCGCTAATACTGGTAGTAGCCCGTCCCTAAAACCAGAAACCTTCAAGCTAGCTTTAAGATTTCCAAGTTGTAATTTTAAAATAGTAGACCAGAGTCAAATGTAGAGAGAGAAGTTCTGAAAACTCTGGCTGGTATTCAGCCAGCATGTCAGCTAGGATGATGGCTTCCTCCTTGATGTCTTAGTTGGAGAAAGTTGTAGTGAAAGGGTAGTAGGTTGTTGGTCAGGATGGTTTTAGGATGAGATTTCACATGCCACTATTTGTAACTGGGAAGAGTATTTTACTTTTTTCAAAGAGATAAAGTCACACTGCTCGAAATACATGCTACTTAAATGGGGTGAAAGTGAATAGGACGCGTGTTGTTGAAGCTATGTCCGACCATTCCAACTATTCCTTGAATGGCTATGATTATTATGAGGGTTTTATCCAGCTTCATGTAGTACGGGCGACCTCATCATCCGCGTAGTAAAAATGTATCCTTGTGCCTTAAGAAACCTGAACATGAACCTGACTGAGTGGAACTTTAAATGTGGATGAAAAACCCTTGGATATGTTATGAAAGGAGGTGGAAGAAGGTTGCTAGATATGTTATGCTGCTGGTTTTCTAAGTATGTATTGACAAAATGATTAGAGAGTGTGACAGTTGGGTTGCGACTCACTTTGGATTGATTTCCGCTTCAATCCTAGCCATTTACCTATAAAGACTGCATCCTTCATCGCTCTATTTTATTACGATGACGACCCCATCATGAATATGTTGAGGTTTTTTGTGTAAAATAAAGGAGATTTAGGCTGGATTTCTTCAAGTATAAGAGCAAATGGATCAGTACAGATTCCAGGAGAGATCTACAGAGAAATCTACAAGAGATCATCTTTGGGGGATTAGTACTTGGGGTAGTCTTTCGTATGTGTTTTGGGTTAAGGTTTAGAACTGCCCGTAACTTCATCCTGATCTTACTATTGAGAAAAAGTTTAGAAGAGATGCTTTGAAACGGGTGTGTTTTGAGCCTGGGAAATGGCCCAACTGTATCACAATTCTGTTGTCGATTATCGTAGGAAAAACAAAGAAAAACACTTAAAATTTAGGGGGGTGGGGTCTCGCAGAAGTGTACTTGTTTAACGATGCTAGTATTCAAGACCCAAGAGTTTCTACTGTTGTAATTCCTTGACGTATGTGCAAAAAAATTGTTTTGAAGTACGTTTAACATGGGAGAGATATCCCTGTTTAACATGTTTAGGATAGCGGGCGGCTTAGTTAGCGCGGGCGGCCTATGGATGATGGAATAATTGCGGTGCTGCTTTTAGTACATGCTACTACAGTAAAAGTGGGAGCTATTGATGACCTGTGGCTGATAATTAATTAAATATGACTTATGTTTTGTCCACAGCGTGCAAGCGTAAGGAGGAGCATCACACTCCCCAACCCGAACATCCCCCTCCTCCAAAGAAGCCTAGACTTGTCTTTACCGATCTTCAGCGTCGCACCCTCCAGGCCATATTTAAGGTCCGTTTTATACCCATTATATTCTTCCCGAATCGGTTTACCAATAAACCCCGGGTAGCCCTTTCCCAGTTGTAGTTGTATTAGATGTTAAAGAACATGATTGAATATTGCAGGAGACGAAAAGGCCTTCAAAGGAGATGCAAGTGACGATAGCCCGTCAACTGGGCCTGGAGCCGACAACAGTGGGTAACTTTTTCATGAACGCTCGTCGTCGTTCGATGGATAAGTGGAAGGAGGAAAATGAGCCGGGGTCGGGAAAGGGTCAGAACTCGTCCGCCGCCTCGTCGAATAACAATAATAACAATAATAATAACATAGTGTCGACAACCAACTCGCTAATCAGCAACGGGGGTCAACTGGGTCAACATTTGGGGGCGATGCAGGTCGCCCAAGTGGTCACCGTTCATCACACAGGACTTTCAACGGCAGGCGGAGGTGACGATGACACGGACACTTTGTGACCCAACCAAGCAATCACCCTTATCCTCAAGTAGCCTTTTCTAAAACCATCGCAACCCAGCACCACCCACCAAACTAATCCAGCCACGTAAACTACTACCCGTACATTACTTGACCTCGGGGTCAAACATCCATCAGCCTCCTCACCTTTCAAACCTTTACAAAAGAAGGAATCATTATTCAACAGAAGAGACCATTTTTTTAGGTTTTGTCAAACTCATCTTTATCACCAAAAAAGCTAGTCCAACAAAGGAAAGATGGTCTCAGCCTTTTTATAACTTTAGCAACTCTTTTTTAGTCATTCCACTCACTTTTGTTGAAGTGAAAGCATCTTAAGATAGAACGAAGGAACAAATAACCAAAAACATAACGAAACTTGGCTAGTCAATCCAAAAGTTTTATTTAATTAATTATTATTAGAAAAGCGCTTTTAGTATTTTTTTTAACTGTATTTTTTAGTAACTTTATCCAAAGATTTTTAATTAATTTACAAGGATATTTTGTGCTGATTTCCTTAGCATTTTATCGCATACATTCCTCAGGGATCATTCCCATTTAGGGAATGTTCTGTCTAGTCGCAACCGCAACTTCGTTGTCAATTCCTCAGCAAATCTTTTCATTCCAATCCGAAGCAACCCATACCATTTTATTTATATTGAAACAAAAGAAGAAAGACATTCGAATTCTAATCAAAGTTGCCGAAAGTTGAGTCAAGTAAAGCTAATATTTGGTGATTTAATTAATTATTTTATATATATTTTACGCCACTCATCATCACAAGGATTCCCATCCATTTCTATCATTCATGATCTCAGAAAATACTTTCCACACGACAGAATCCTTATTAATTCGCAAAGTTCGCTTATAATTTCGTGCTAACTTTAATTTTTATAGGTTTAGGTTTAAAAGTAACGTTTATTAATTCACGGGCATCAAAAGTTCCGTCTGTGATCTCAATTAATTCCAATATAATTATAATTAAAAATTCGGAAATGATGTTGCCTCCGTGAGTGGATTTTTTTTTAAAGAAACGCTGTGCCATGCAGCGTGTGAAAAAAGCTATTATTCCAAAGAGCAGCGCAGCGTTTTTACTGTATGACTTTAAAATAAACTGTGTTACATGATTGTATTATATTGTACCAATATTTAGTAGACTTAGGTATCGTATTGTATGAACTTTTGTAGCATATTTCCTCGGTTAAATTCCTTATGTTTGTTAGGTTACCAGTGATTTGTTAGTGTTGACACTCATTGAAAGGGAAACTGGTCGGGTATGGACACGTAAAGGGTAGAATAATTCAGCTATTTGTGTTTAGTCTTTTTTTAAAATCATGTTTAGGTCAAGAAACTACATATTTTTTAGATAACTTCGCACAAAAGTTGTACAAAACATTACGCAAAGTAGATATATTTATACGCAATACTTTCCCGTTCTTTGTTCCGTTTTTCTTATAATAATATTGATCTCGTAAATGCAAAGCTTCCAGTACGATCGCGATCCTTCAAAAATGTCCTTAATACCCGTGTCTTTGACTGTCACTGTCTGGTCTAATGTCATCTCCTATAATCCAAGCAACTATGGGCAGAACTTATCTTTTTATGGAAAAAAACAGAAACATTTAAAATAAACTCGTAATAATAATTGAGGTAAAAACGTAATAAACCTCCGGAACTTGACGTACACTCACCATAGCCGTTATTATTATCAGGAAATGCCAAGAATTAATCTTTCGCTTGTGCGGTTCCTAATTATTTTAATTAACGTTTTTTTTTGTTAAAAAAATGCAACATTTCAAATTTTTTTTAAAAACCCCATCTTTTTCTTGGATTTTGGATTTTTAAACGCAACTCAATCGGCAGGTCCTGATTGATTTTCTTGTATAAAACCCAGCAACATTATGGTTACCGTTATTCCGGTTTTAATTCCCCATACCTTTTCCACGTTAAACAATTAAAAACAACGGTATGTTACAAAATATTTGTGTCGCTCCCCATATAGGGGCCTTAAAACGGTATAACCTATGCAGCCCTTACCACTTTTTAAAACTCTTTCCTTTTGCAGAATTACGGTTGAATTAATCACTCAAGGATTACTTAAACATTACATTACGTCTATGCAAATAAAAGAAGAGGCTATACCTTATGTGAAAAATGGCATATCCTTAATTAATTTCTACTTACTCGGACGATGATGATGATGGCAAGTCAAGTTTTAAATAACAAAACTAACCTACAATATAAAATGTCTTATCTTAAAAAAAAAGTGTATTATTAAGGACCATGAAAAATGACAATGCAAAATGATTATTTAGTTAAAAAACCCTTTCTTTCTACTCCAAAAATCTTGGTATAAATCCCTTCTTCAGTTTCTCTGTCTCTTTATTTCTGAAACTGTTATCCCAGAAACCACCTTTATTTTATCCTTTTATATTATAAAAAGATAGATAGCAGAAACGGTGAGGATTTAGGTAGAAATATGATAATTCTTCTATTTTTTGTTTGTTCCAAAATTACTTTCTTGCCTGCCTGCCTGTCCTGTACAATAATCAATTAAAATATTAACTTTTAACAAGTCCGACTTTATATTAATTACCCATAAATAATGTCCGTGATCGTTAAATAGTTATATGAACTTTATTATTCTTACAAAAGCCCGAATTACCAAGTGCCAGGGCGAGATAAAATAGGATGGGTGGCTTGCTTGGGTCACGTCACGTCACATAAATTGTCATTTGTATTTTGATTGTTGAGGAGAGAACTCTTTTTTTTTTATTTATGAAAAAAATATAATATCAATCAATATAGACTCTTGATTTTTCTAGTCTCCGCAAACACACCCACAATGATATAACACTCAGATCAATCTATTCTAACTTTACACGTAAAACTCTAAAGTATTTCTAGGACTTTATAACTATATCCTTACCAAATGTACTTCTACGAATGACTTTATTAGCATCAGCTCGAGTTGATTTAGGGGAGAAGATAAGTGTAAAAATGCAAAACATAACTATTTTCAAATGCCAAGTTCATATTAAATGATCATTATTGCACCTACGTACGTATATACGCCGTGTCATTCATCAGCCGTAACTTTATATATTATTAATTAGCTAACAACTACTTTTGCATTAGTTTTAGAGAAAAGTCATTAAAGATTAGCAATATTTAATGCATAGCCTAATGGGGATACTTTGCTAGTTGTGGTGGTAAGTGGGAGGTAGTAAATAGGTATTCCGTTAACGGTAACAGGTATGAATGAATTGGATGTTGGTGAAATAATTAATAATTAATTAATTATTAATAATAATTAATAATTAATAATATAAAGAGCACAGACAGGAAGAAACAATACAAACAAATCCATTAAGTATTTAGTCTAATGTTTTGTGGTTCTATATAGACACTAATTGTAAGTACTAAATAGTCAATAGTTTAAGCTTGTACTCTATTCATTATCAATAAATAAGAGATCAAGTAGGGAAAGAGTATTCATTTATGGGAAAAAAACTAATAAAATTACTCCATATCTATTACACCGTATTTCGGGAAATTACTCCCCCGGGGGAGTTAAGTTTCAAAGCAGAAATTGAAAACACTTTTAACTTTTTAAAGGGAAGATAGGGCGACTTTTAAGTTTTAATGTGGAAAGGGTGGGGGAATTTTCTTCCAGGTGGAGTAATTTAGGGGGGAGTAATTTCCGGAAATACGGTATATATATGCATGCATGCCGTATTTCTCAAAATAATTCCCTGTATCTTTCCATGTTAATTGAAATTATAATTTTCCCTTAGAAGTGATAAAGCCTCAGGGGAGTTAAAACGGGAAATACGGTACTGGTACTATCTGGCATGACAAGATTGCAGGGTCTTTTCGACGCTGGATGATAATTATTCAAAGGAACCAGGCCGGGCGGCCCGAGGGGCCGTACCGGCGTTGATTTAACATTATGAGATAGGTAAGATTGTATTAACGTACTTCCCGAAATTACTCACTCCCCCCGGAATAACTCTCCCTATCTTGCCATGTTACACATTTAAATTCGCCCTATCTTGCCCATGTGAAAAGTTTTTAACTCAGTTTACCAAAGTATTAACCAGAAACAATAAGTCCCCAGGGGAGTAATTTCCAGAAAAGACGGTAATTTATCTCCAAAAACGCGTTCCTCCAGCCGCAGCGAGTCTCCTCAAAAAAATGTTTCTCTAGGAATGACACTGGGCGCTTTAAGACTACAATTCTGATCGCTTGCATGAAAAAAACGCTGAATAAAAATAAATCAGACCCAGACAACTTTATTACCAATATTGAGTACCTAGACTTCATCATCATCATGCTCTCGTTCTCGTGTTATTTATTACAAATCCATCCATTTTTAGTAAACATGAAATCACCAAATAACACGAACCACTTTATTCCATTTCATCCACCAACAATAAATGCCCTTCCATTCATAAAAAAGACAATAAAGCAATAACTATTTTATAACACTTAAGCCCTGATCCTATGCATAGGCGTTTTTATTTATTTTAACGAGGGGGTACCAGGGGGTACAAATAGCATTAAAGGATAGGAGGGGCTGTGGCTGGGCGGAGCCTTCTTAACATGTAAAGGATAGGGTTTATCGGGGATTCTAGGGGGTTCAAAAAGCATTAAAGGGTAGGAAGGGGTTTGGCTGGGTGGAGCCTGTTTAACATGTGAAGGATAGGGCCTATTCAGGAATCTTAGGGGTACTTAGAAAACCAGGGGGTACAAATAGCCTTAAAGGATAGGAGGGGCTGTGGCTGGGCGGAGCCTTCTTAACATGTAAAGGATAGGGTTTATCGGGGATTCTAGGG
>JAQFZX010002029.1:0-22629 GCA_034682405.1 Hydroisotoma schaefferi | reverse complement strand
CGAATAGTCGTCGTTTGCTAACGACGATATCCCGTCGTCTAAACCGTGGGAACCGTCGTTGATACCCTACTGACAGTACGGCATTACTGGTCAAAAGAGTCATGCAGCCAGTCACAATCACAACTGGTTTTTGTCGGCTGAAACGGCTGGCGAAAACACGGTTTTTGGTATTTTAGCCACTGTTTTTAGACTTTTAGCCGGTAATTACCGGGTTTTACCGGGTGGCTAGTAGCCAGTACAGCCGGCTGGGAGTACTCTGAAGATTTTAGAAATGGGTTAGATTATTATTAATGAAGGAGCAACGTAACTAAAACTGCAAATATTGCATCGAATTTAGGAAGTATTGGGGAACTTGTGGAACGCAAACGCAAGATAGGTTTATTGGATTAGGATTAAAAGATTTTAAGGATTTCTAGTAGTTTTATGTTATCAAAATGTAAATTGACAAATTAACTGAACAGTTTCTCAAAGTCGTCCTTCCGGGTTCGTGGAAAGTCTACGAAGGTGTCAATTGGATTTTCGGGAGTCGGTAAATATCTTGATATGATTTCCATCGACTCAACAATGCAACGAGCAAGGAAAAACAAGGATTGAGGAGGATGGATGATAAAAATAAAGTATAGCCCCTGTTGTACAGTCAGTTGGTTTGAATTGCATGCAAATTCAAAGATTCAATTCCGCTGGAGTATGACAATTCACTTTTTGCATGAACATCAGTTGATCTTCCTTCTAGTGTAGATGGTGTTTACGGCCGGAGTGTAATATAATTGAATTTTTATTCGTAGAAATTTATTTTGTGATGCTGATGCTACTGCAGTTTGAAAAAGCTGTGTGCAACTGCTACTCCTCCTGTTATTACGTTTTACCATACAACATCTAAAGTGAACGCTCAATAACTTGATAAATTCACTTTGACATGTTTATACTGTTGAATGTAGGTTGGTTGGTATTTTTGTAAGGGTAACTCAGCATACCTTACTAAAATACATTTACCTTTGTCAACGCATGTAACGAAGAGGTGTAAGCAACTTTTTAATACCACTTGCGCAATCGGAGTGTG
The DNA here is from genome assembly GCA_034682405.1 of Hydroisotoma schaefferi. Taxonomy (NCBI): domain Eukaryota; kingdom Metazoa; phylum Arthropoda; class Collembola; order Entomobryomorpha; family Isotomidae; genus Hydroisotoma; species Hydroisotoma schaefferi. Next base: position 21,569 of record JAQFZX010002029.1, on the reverse strand, counting down.
CGAAGTGAGCGCGCGGTGTGTCCGGACTCCGGAGTGACCGCGTGGTATGTCCGGACTCCGGATTGAGTGCGTGGTGTGTCCGGACTCTGGAGTGAGCGCGTGGTGTGTCCGGACTCCGGAGTGAGCGTGTGGAGTGTCCGTACTTTGGAGTGAGCGCGTGGTGTGTCCGGACTCTGGAGTGAGCGCGTGGTGTGTCCGTACTCTGGAGTGAGCGCGTGGTCGACTCTGTAAACTTACATTTACCTGTCGACCCCGCATCATCCTTAGAGTCCTCCATTATATTGGCAGTCAAAAAACAGAAGTAAAAAGAATAGAGCTGAGCTCTTCTTACACTCAGATCAAACAACGAAGGGACTCTAACAACTACCTTATCCATTCTCTCATTTCCCACAAGAATAAATGTTAAAAAAGAGGTCATAAATGCAAAGTAAGACCCGAGAATCACCCATTTTTGTATTTTCCTGACTCAGCCAAGATCCCATTTCTGAAGAGACAGGGTTCGCTCTTTTGAGTGATTTATTTTTGTTTGTCACAATTAAACAAGAATAAATTGACCGGGCTAAAACGACACCCCACTTGTTAGGGGTTGCTATCTGAACTTTTGGTGACCTGTGACCTTTGACCTTGAGGGTTGTGGCCCAAGGTCGTTTTTCGAACTCATCCTAAGTTAGAACCTCAGTAACTAATATCCGAAAATATAAATTGAAAAGTAAAACCGTTCTAGAGTTATCGCGTGAACGGACAGACAGACAGCTAGCCAGAGCAAAAGTGCATTCCCACAAAGAGGTTTACACCCCTTAATAAATACGGAAGAAATGTAGAATAACTTGAATCCAATCATAATAAAAAATATTCTAAAGTCCACAAATCTCACTGAGAGCGTTCCAAAGTGGTGGTCCGGTATTTGAGGTAAAAGTAGTCCACATATCAAATCAAACATCAATGCAATTGAGTTGGGTTGAGTGTTTAAACAAATGTGTAAATACTTTCGGTTGCTGCTGGTATTTACAATAATTCGGACAGGTTTGCAAAAGGACCGGGTGATTCAGAAACAGTTTTCCTAGAGGCACTATTTTATTTTAGAGAAAAATTACGGTTTTAGTGTAGTAACGTAAAATTCTAATAATTCCAAAAATGATTACAGGAGGGTTTTTCTGAATCTCCATGGAAACATGGCTGATATTTAAAATTGAAATAATGCCCCTAGGTAGATGTTTCTGAATCACCCAGTATACAATCTCCTGGTGAGTGATGATAAACCATATGGATCTTGTGGAAGTAAAATTTAATTAGGTAAAATGAGGGATCAGAAGCTGCATCTATATTGTTAGTAAATAAATGGCACACGAGAACCTTAATGTTAGATCATTTCCACTTTAATTCTTGAGTTTTAAGTCCTATTCATACAAAACATGCGGTGCTCAAAACTCCTATTTGAACTAAAGAAATGTTTCTAAAAATCCATGATACAAATTATTTGTTGAACCTTATTGAAAAAGCTAAGGGATCCAGAAAAAGTAGTCGGTTTTAAATCGTAAGTCAGTTTGAGGAATGTGAAAGGGTTTACTTTAGAATAGATGACAAATGACCTGTTCACGAGTGGAGCGTTGTCCACGTTCCAATTATAAAATACACGCAGTTACCACCAAATCAGTGGCAAAAGCTGACACCCACCCGTCCAGCACTTGCACAGATCATCTCAACATGATCATCATCTCAGTCAGTTACTCTAGTTCAAGTTTTAATTCCCTTGGTGAATTATTTTATCAAATAAAAATGGTGTATTAAATGGTATATTGTGTGATGGGTAGTCGTTTGGTTGTGGTATTATTTTAGCTTTACTTTTACTTCAGCGTGTATAGGAAACTTCGGTTTGTATAAAAAAGAAGTGTGAAGAAATCTCGAGGTATTTCAAGGAATCAGTTCACTTCTTCTGTCCTTTTGTCAAGATCATGCTAAACCCTAAAAGTGTCTTAAAATTGCAGTGCGAAGGATTGAGGCACAGACCTATCCACTTTCTCTTTACAGCAAAAAAACAAAGTTTTTTAACTCTTTTACTCAATTCCGTTTTATTGCGCTTGTCTTTCTAGCTATTCTCCTCTCCTATACTACTTTCACTACTTCTGCTCTCTATAACTTTTACTACTATCACTACCACTACTTTTACTTACTTTTACCAATACTACTACTACTACTACGCTTACTACTGCTACTACTACCACTTTGACTACTACGACTACTACTACTACTACAACTACTACTACTACGACTCCTACTACTACAACTACTACTACTACGACTACTATTACTACAACTGCTACTATGACTACTATTACTACAACTACTACTACTACAACTGCACTACTACTACTACTCCTACTACTACTCCTACTACTACTACTACTACTCTTACTCCTATTCCTACTACTACTCCTACTACTACTACAACTACTACAACTGCACTACTACTACAACTACTACAACTGCACTACTACTACTACTACTCTTGCTCCTACTATTCCTGCTACTACTCCTACTACTACTACGACTACCACTACTACTACTACTACGGTTACTACTACTACTGTTTCTACTCTGGTACTACTATTAGGATTACTTTTGCAACTACGAGTACTACTACTACCCATTCTTATACATTTAACTTTTTCTATCACCTAACCAAACCATAAGGAGTGGAAACTGACAAGAATGAAACGCCGTTAAAGTGAAAATGGGTAACAGAACCAAATCCAAACAGCCATCAAATCAATATGGAAATGTATTTACTTTGATATACACATAATACGGAAACATTGTAAAAAAATGTAACCATCAATAACATAACTTATTATTATTCCACCGCGGTATTAAACTAAACTGTTGTAGTTATGGTGTTCGTTTATTCACACAAGAGCTGCTATATGATCTCACACAAAGAGGGAAGGGTTAGTTTTTCTAGTAGTCGAACTTGAGAGGGAAACTAACCAATTTATGGAATTGATAAAGTTTCAAAAGAAGTATACATTCACCAGTAAATAGAAAACTAGTGAAATGATTTAAAATTTGAGCACATCCTTACATGGTTTATTATTAAAGTTGAAGTAGTGAAACTCACCAGCAATCCTCCCTTCCCAATACTGAAAGCGAAAGATCAGTGAAGCTAAATAAATAAAGAGGATTACGTTTTGAAATGAATAGCAAAGCAAAAGCTTAAGCTACAATACGTCCAGAAATCTTTGGGAAAGAATCAACCAAGACTTAAGCTTGACAGGGTTTCTAGAACAATTGAAAATGGACTTGAAGCTTAGAAAGCATTTATTCCAGGGAAAGCCTTACCTTACCTGAAAGAAAGTATGTGAGAATTCAGAAATAAACAGGTTTCTCTTATAAAAACAGAAAAGAAGGGGAAGGATGAACGTTACGTTCAAATAAACAGGAATTCAGACTACTGAAACATTTCAAGTTTCTCATAAAAGTGGAAGGATAGTGATTCAAATTATGTAATTACTTGTAATGTATGATTTATTTTTTAACGTTTCCGAACGATTGGAAGCTCTCGTTTTATGAAATCAATATAAAAATACACAGTTACTGCAGAAATACCCATGTAAATGGTCAGAGGATGGTAGGTTGACGGTGGAGAATACAGGTTTAAATGTGTATGGATGGTGGAAGGGAAGGATGGATGATATAATAATACATGCAACGTGGGTGTAATATTGGCCCTGAGGGATCTCGCAGCATCCTATATTCTCTTTTTCTCGTATAAATGTGTATAAATTAAGATATGCAAGGCTGTAGATATGTTAAACAGGACATCGGATTAATTAGTGCTTGTACTCACTCCCTCCCTGTCCTTCTTTTTCATCCTCTACCAAAATAACTTGTGCATGTTTGGTAAAGCTGGAAAGTAGAGAAAGCGAGAGAGAGAGAGAGTGATTCCTTGTTGTATTATGCACTGGTTTTGCTTTAGTGTGCCGATGTGTTATTCGTAATTGTAATTATTTGGGCAGAAAGTGTAGAAACTATTTATACTTTCACAAGCAGTCTATGAATAGAGGGACGGCTGGCTGACTGGAATAAGTTGGATGGAGAAAGGTTTTGTTGTTGAGGACACGTGGCTACGTACGTTAGTTGTTAGCTGTTTTGCAGTTTAGGCTGGATGGAAAGCCAGAGGAGGTGGATGGATGGACACATTTATAGTTATTTTTTGTCTGAGAGGATATAAGAGGAGCTGTTAGCTATTTTTCTGGAGAAATAAAAGAGAGAGAGAGGGAATGGGGAAGGGAAGTTGGTGATGATGATGACTGAGATAAATGTAAATTAACAAGTCCTGTCTTGCATACCAAAACTTTTCGGGCCTTAAAAGTAAAACTATTGATTGCATTTTTTGATAAGCCGAGCTTGTAGTGTTTCCTCAAGATCAAATTAATTGACTTGGGAAATCTTCACAGTCAACAGTGATGCAATTTTATTATCGTCCTCGTCCCCAGTATTCAAAATCGTGTAGAAGGGGCAACCATCATTGGGGCGGAAAAAGCGGAAAAAAAGACCAGTAGTAACCCAACTACTTCCATCCGGCCTGGATGGAAGAAAGTGGATGGAAGGAATGTTAGGGTTATGGTGATTCAAATCGTTTCATCCATGGATGAAATGGCGAAAGCGGACGAAATCCCATTGAGTAACTACTCAATGGTGTAGCATAATTCCTCATAAATTATTAATGCATTTATCATTAAGCACAGAACGGTTCTTACACAATAGAGAGACAGGAGATCTGTCCCTTATCACATAAATCTACGGTTATCCGCACCAGCTTCAGGGAAACCTGACCTAGCGTCGGAGAGACCCGGGTGAAATGTGATAATTTGGAAAATGATCTGCTTAATATCGATTATGAGGGCATCACGGATTAAGGGGATACTTTATACGGTTTTTTTCGATTTATTTTTGAGCATATGGCCTGCTGGCTTGCTTTAAACCTATTTAGATAGTTACATGTATTATCTGCCGTTCATCCACTTTCGTCCATTTATCTAGCATTTATTTCTTCCATTTTATCCAGTGGATGGATATACGAGACTTTCATCCGGATAAGTCGTACTCTGACAGTAACGTGAAAAATAAAACTGGCTGCCGTATGACAGTTTAGGTTTCTTTTTCTTAGTTTTAGTTCTAGGGAAAGTTTATCCAAATTGGTAGTTATTTGGCTCGGCCAAGTAAGTATTGGCGAACTTTTACTTTTTACACCTTCTCGTTCCATGCACAAGGTGGATGTATCTATAACTGAGGACAATGTTAGAAATACTAACCTAACCTTTAAGAAACGAAAAAGTAGAGGACAAATAGTAGCTCCCCCGGTTGGTGTATGAGGGATTTGTCTGCTTGGAAAACTCCTTCGTGTGTATCACTACTGCTCTTTACTGTATGTAAATAATTTGTATTTCTTCCTAGATTTGATTCTGAAATTGACTATTGGATGGGAAACAGACTATCCTGCATGTAAAGTTATAATAAGGGTGAATGGTGCATGCATACGGCAATAAAAATGGCTAGAATGTATGCTGAATAGTGATAAAAGATAACCCACCACAAGGCAGATAGTTTTAAAGAATGTTTGTAGGAATTCGTACGGCATGCCATGCAGCCAGTTGACTGTAATAATGTGGATGGAAATGCACCACGCAATAAAAATAGCTGGAAACTTGAGTTAATTCTACTCAGGTTGTGTATTTTTTAGCTTACAAAAAGTTCCATCACACGTAACTCTTAATGGAGAAGAAGTGCATAAGGTAGTTTCCTGATCGTGGACCTTTATTATTAGGGACAATAATATGCATATGGCTATAATAAAAATGCACTTTGATATTTCTGAGTGATAAAAGTACGTCAGTAGAATTAGCCTTCAGTACGGCCTGCAGCAGCAATACTAAGGAATAGGGTACATCCTTTGCTTATGTCGGATGGAATTTACAATTTTCATTAGAATTATAACTCTAGTTTTATATTAAAGTAAATGGGCGTCCGGGAAAGCTTTAGGAGATAGGATTATTGATTTCCGATCAATTCTGTCCATATTGTATTTAGGTATTCTAATTCTTGCTGGATGGGATTATGGATAGAATGAGAATTATAAATCGACTGAATTGATTCCCCTATTTTCTTCTCAGGGTCTAATAATCCTCTTGGGATTGTCAAATTACATCCTTCCTCACGCAAGGCTCCTGGCCAAAATCACAGGGTTTTACTTTAGCAAAAAAGAAATCTTGGTTTTCTAAATCAATTCACTGACTAATTCAATCTCTTGCTCAACCTGGAACCTGCTCTGTACGTGCTTGGTTTTAGAATTATTATTCAAATTTATAGCTTGGGTTTGCATAAAAGTACGTATTAATTATTCGAAGGGATATGTTATGTTGGGTTTCTATTATGTTCTACCCTCACCGTCATGTCGGGAAGGAAAGTAGCATAGTCAAGTCATCAATAAAATGTCATCCTGTTGGTTGGACCGTATTTTAACCTTCCTATCTATATTCCACTTTGTACTTTCTCGATTGAGAGAGAGTAGTAGCGTTTTAGACGGTTGAACAAAGGTAATAATAATAATAATAATAATAATGAAAGTAATACGGTATAAGGTTATATAAACATAACAGTAAATCTTGGCGTGACGGAAAGAACAATTCAGTAGACAGCTCATGCCATGAATAAATCATTGGAGATTTTATTTATGTGGATTAAATCCATCCACTACTAGGTAATTCTTGGTTAGTTCACCCCTTCTTCAGTTTGACATTATTTTATTCCTAATATACATATATTGGGGTCAGTATAGTAGTGGTACAAAGAATGGCTGAGGGAGCACCTAACTACTAGTACCACTTAGCCAACATTTGTACAGATTCAGAGATATTTACCTTACGTAATGGATAAGTGTCAGGGTTGAGGGTATTTAAAAAAAGAAAGCATGCTATCCATGTAAATCCTTTTCAATAGGAACTTTAGGTAATAATAAAAATAATAATAATGTCGTGGGGGTTGTAAAAGGTTGGGTGAATGGAACGTAACTCTTCTATACTTAAACTAACACTGGATAAAATAAACTCTGGATTAACTTAATGGGAAAATCCTCCTGTTTTTTTACAAGGTCTGCATATTTGGAATTTTTAGGGCTATATTCCGCCTCGGTATTTTTTCAATTAATTTTCTACATCCACAGGGATTTGGTTTTTGAAATTTCCAAACAATTTCTTTTCCTTTTTTGGGAAGTATTTCTCTGATAAAATTGAAGATTCCTAAGGGGGGAATGAATAAAGTGGGAGCAGTTTCCAGCAGTGTCTGTCTTCTCATCCGTGATGTTAGAAGATGTAGGGAATCCTATCTGTATTTCTACCTCAGAACGTCCTTATCCTTCCTAAGAATCTTTTTCCGGATAACAGTCACAGCGGCATATAAAAGTATACTGAATGTTATGTTGGAATATTGAAATGGAAGGAAGGAAGGAGTTTGATTTTGGAATTAGTTTCTCGGTAGAATATATAATATACCAAAGCAAAGATCCATTCCATTCTCGGTCGAATTTTCAGTGCCAAGAAGATCAATTATTGTTAGGAGGATGGTCTTTGATGTATATTTATTGGCTTGTGGACGGTCACAACCTACATAAGATCTATTTAGCTGGGAATAGAGATCCTGTTGTCTGGAATTGGTGTTGTTTTTGGCCCCATTTTGGGTTAATGGTTGGTATCCACATACCCGTAATGTCTTTTGCTAACATTAGAAAAATACAAATATTATTCTGTTGTTTGTTGGTAATAAATGGAGTTGGATTCAGAAAGGGGTTTTGTACTTTAAGAAAAGATCGTTAGCTTGAATGTAATTAATAGTTTGTTCACTTCTTGTCTATAATATACACGAAAAATATAAAAATATGCTATGAATCCTTACTTTATCTGCTTCGCTTTCTCTCGCTTTTAGCTCAGTTTAGGCATATTTTTATTTATTGACTCCATTGCATTGACTCATTCCTCGCTTATTGTATGGATAGTTTCGTTTTAGTCCTCTTTTTGTCTTTTTTTGCTCTTTATGAACATGAAAAATACCTACGTACGTCAACTTCAACAAACGAGCTTGTGGACTACGAGATCATCCTTTCTTATTTGTATCTATGGATTTCATAGGGAGGATGGGTGGAGAAATACATGATGGACTTTCGTCATTATAGTCTTGTCCAGTAGTATTACCCTAAATCCTCGTCCATAGGCCGCGGCTTATAAATGGAAAAAGATGATTTGAAGCTGATTTAACATGGGAGAGATACCCCTTTTAACATGTAAAGGATAGGTGTGCGGCTTAATTAACGAGGGCGGCATATGGGCGTGGTTTTAGGGTACATGTCACGTCTATTGTAGAGAGGGTTGATGGAGGTTAGGAATTATTAGGTCATGTTGTAGTTGTAGTTGTCCCAACTTCTAATGGAATCAAGTTGCTAAGCTGTGGTTCGGGATGGAGGAAACATCAATGTGTAGTTTTAGTAGCTTTCCCACTACTGCACTGTAGCCCATCACTTATATGTTTGATGTGGTTTGTGGCTAAACGGTGGCCATTTTATTAGACATTATGGCTTGAATATCCATTAATAGATTAGAGAAGTGTATATTTCCAGTTTTGTTAGCTACAAATATCGCCTATCCTTCCGTACGTTTCAAACATTTTCTCCTATTTATATTGCTAAAATCCAGAGAGTTCTGTCCCTTAGGAATAAAAAAGACTGCATTAACGGTTCTTCTCGATTTATATTCATGGGAATGGGAAGAACTCGGGAAGGAATGGAGTTAAAGAGAATGAGGAGGTTTCTTCTCGTTATTTTAAATCATGTAGTAGTTGTAAGAGGTTCTATAAGAGGTTTACTCATTAGAATTGATTACAAATTACAAGGAAGTATGGCATACTAATTTGTTTTTATAATATTTTTTTATTGCAGCGATGCCAGTAGAACTGTTCGTAATGTGGCACCAGTACCCTTGGATTTTTGGTGAGATAGCTTGTGACATTCGAGGGATCTTGACAGAGTCGACTACTTATGCCTCGATCCTTACCATTGTCGCCTTCACTACTGAACGCTACATTGCTATTTGTCATCCCATGAGGCAAGTTTCTTTTCTTTTTAATTACTTTGTGACGTGTAAAAAACCGTTTTGTGTCAGTATTTAATTTCGTTTCAGCTTTAATGAAATGGGATTGAGTAAATGAATAGTTTTTGTAAAAAGAGGGTTTAAAAAGTAAATTCAAGATTAGTTTTCCCATTTGTTGGCCTGCTATTTCTAACAGAGCTAGAGGTGGAAAAACTGTAGTTGAATAAAAGGAGATAGACAATGGTTATGAAAGAATGGATGGAGCATCTTGGATGGTTTTGAATGAAAAGTTTAATTAATTTACAAAATATAATGGATTAAATGTAATTTATGAACAGAACGCAGACCAAGTCCAAATTCAGTCGGGCCACTCGAGTGATTTCACTAATTTGGGTAATCTCAATCGCATCCGCCCTTCCGTGGGGAGCTTATACCAAGGTTAGTCATCTTTATCGAACTTTTAATTTTTAGTCAGTAATTAGCAAGATCGTGGATTGATGTGGAGAAGAAGAGAGGATTAATAAAAAGTTGAATGTAAAGATAACGTATATGTTGACAGGTTGAAAAAACTGTTGGGTAAAAAAGAAAAGAAAAGTGAAGTCAGATTAATGGATTATTGGAGTAAATTAGCTCCCAACCTCAGCATCATTTTATTAATAAAGCTAGAACAAAAAGTACCTTGTACCTTTCCCTCTCTGACCTTTATTTATTGCTTCAGTTCCCATCAAAGTTTTTGGTAGAGGGTGGAGTGCGTAAAATTAGAGTTTAATTTACTGCCACTTCCATGTACATGCCATTAAAAAGATTATTTAAAGGAATCTACCTACCTACATCCTCGTTTATCTAACGTTACCTCGTTTATAAAAGTCTTCCATTGCAGCAGTGCTTAAACCGTGCGTAGTTGTAAAGCACACACTTTATACGCGTTATAGACCAGGATTTAGGATGATTGTAATCACGTTTTTTGTGTACCTACATGCTCTTATCATTTAATCAGTCTCCGTGCATCGAATCAGGGATTTGGGTACAAAGTAATAATAATTAAACCAACCTCACAGTCCATATTTGAAGGTATTAATTCAGTCTGAAGTTACAGCTTCACTTTCACTGCTTCGCTTGAGAACAAAACGTCAAGCTTGTCAACGTACGTGGTAAGGATTTCTACTACCTGACCTGACTACCCCTTACCTACCTACCTGCGTGTTCATTTATAATTACCTACTAAAAACTACGTATCACACACGACGAATGCACGCAATTCCACTATAAAAGTAGCAAGTATCAATTAACCACTCTTGCCTACCTACCTACTCCTACCAATATTAAATATCTCCCTTTGCTACCCTTTTGTTTTGTCTGTAGAGTTAGTTTCACTTTCACTTGTAGGAATTTATACTCGAAACGTAGTAGTCCTCGTCGTAAGGTATTAAATAAAGGATGGGATGAATGATGAAAGATTCCACTCTCCCTGACCACTTCATTTCAAAGTGAGCTGTAGTAGGAGTAGGTAATCCTAATAATCCTGCCATCGAATACTAATTATTCATCCTGTAATCTCAAATTGTGCAAATCTACCTTGGGAATTATCAAGTAGTAGACTGGAGAAAAGAAGTGTTTGGTTTATTTTTATTATAGATAGATTTCCCAAACGTCCTTTTGTATTCTATCCCCTCCTCCTTTCAATGTAATAACTAGAAAAGAAGTGATCTAAATTCTTCATACATTTCCACTTTATTGAGGGAAAAAAGACAGGAAGTTTTTTTTTATTGCTGACTTTGCTCATTGACATTAGATAGACACTTCTCTCCTGCTTACTCTTAATTATTAAAGTAAATATAACACGGATGGGTTTATATTCTTTGTTTGCACATTTCTGATTTTGGCCTTCTTTTTTTTACGAATTACTCAGGGGAAAGGAGGGATACCTTACACCTTTATCAGTTATAACCAATAATAGGGAAAGAATTACATTTTGTACATGGTTTTGGATCAAGTTGAGCTTTCATGGCTGAAACGTAACTCAAATAAGGATAAAGATTCTTTTGATTTCGTAAACTGTCTAATGTTTTATTTCTAGGGATCTAGGGATTTAAGAGGTAGACATGTAACCCTCGGCTCATTCATAATAATGAATGATAAATGTATAGGAGTAGTGGTCCAATAAATTCTAAGGATTCAATTGCACATAGTTTTCAAGAGATTGTATTTAAGATGTTTCAATCCACTGGATTAAAATCTTCTTTATTCAAATAGTACACGGCCATCCTGAAGATAATCCACATTTCCGGAAGCATTTTATAACGATCCAATAATACCAAATTCAAGCCCTATTTTCCGTAGTCTTACTTATCCTACTTTAAGATATCAAACTGTGCTACGAGGTTGGGATTCTTTTTTTACAATACACCAGCTTTTTTCCTGGTTTCTGATCTACTGTTGGTGTTGGTATCACTTTACAGCTCATCTTGCAACGCAACATCAAAGCTATATCCACTTACTACTACTACTAGTGAAAAAAAACAAGTGACTAACAAAACGACTGAGAGAGAAAGGAAGGAAGAGAGGGAGAATGACACTATGTATCTTGAAAGAGATTAGATAGAATGAGGCCTTTAGTTTGCGCTTTCAGAAAAAAAGTTTCCAAACATTATCCTACAATTCACTACATAACCTAGTTGTTGCTCAATACTTGATGTATCTAGTTGTCTTAAATAGAGGCAGTAATAATAGATATTTACCAGTAAGAATGGTAAATAAGGGATGGAGGAGTGGGATGTAAAAGGATAACAAGGATTAAGGATTAGGATGCTGAGTGGGGGAAAGTATCCATACAATTTGCAAAACTGGGGATTCTAAATGCAAAGTCCGTCGAATCTGCTCCTCCATTCTGTTTAAATTGACGAAACAAAAACTCGCTACTAGCTTTTTTTTATATATATTTAAGCGTTTTTCCTCACCACAGTGCAGTAGTCTTACTTCTTGAGACTATCTTGTTCTTGAACGGTCCTTATCTTCAGCTCTTTAGCTTCTTTACCTCATCCCATCTCTCTCTTGCTATTCTATCCATCTCTGAGGGTACTTTTTCCTTAACCTTGCTGCAGAAACATTACTACCTTTTCAGTTTTGCTTCCATAACATTATTACAAGGGATATGTAAAGCTAAAGCATCTTGTGGGGTATTATTTATTCCGGGCAAACTTAATCTTCTCGCCCCAGCTGGTTGTAATGTCTTGGTTTATGACTTTTTCTCTGTAAAATCCACAAACGAGAACACTACAACCCTTTATTTACCTGTGCCGACAATATAAAATCGGTTTAAAGGGATAGTAAAGCACATAATGGGTGTAATGCATACCTTACTCGGGCCAATTCGGGGTCAAGAGGTCTTTAAAAGACTGCTTAGGAGTAAACAGGCACTTTAGATTGGGAATTGGGATATTGGATGATAGGAAAGGGTAGTCAGGATCTGATTAATCTCTAAGAGAAGTATTTACAACGCGCAACGGATGAAACCTCAACTCGGTTTCCTTCATTTTAGTTAATTTAGAAGGGGTAAAGAGGTAGGTAATGGACAGGCTGATTTTATTCCTTTGATGAGGGTAGTTTGTTAAACGGGGAACGAACGAGGGTAGGAACGACCACGATATGGCTATACAGCCTCCATTCCTCTCAACTAATGAAGGAGATGAAAAAAGGCTTGAGGAGAAAGGTTGGCGAGTGTTTGCATAAATGAGTAATTCAACTGCTCAAACACACCAACTTTTGAAACTTTCAACCTCTCCTGTACACCTTTCTTGGCCGAATATTATAATTAATTACTTGATTACAGAACTAAGCTGCAGGAAGGATCGTAAAAATGTAAAAACGCAATGAATAGCTAGCTACCTTTCTCATTAGTTGAAAGGATTAAATAGGCTCAGTGAGTAGAATGACTTAGAGGAAATAGTACAAGCATAGCATCAGTTAAACCTCTGATTTGTATGTACTTTGTATAGGATTTATAAGAATGGGCCTGATTAAATGCATATTTGGTTTACTGTTGCAGGTTAACTACGTACAAGACCCGTTTAACCGGACGATGGAAGAGTCTGCTTGGTGTGGAGTACCATTTGATAAGCCAGACCTGGCTTGTCAGTTGCTAATGCTGTTATCAACCGGTATCTATTTCGTGGCTCCAATGACCCTTATTCTGATCCTTTATCTCAGAATTGGACTGGTTCTCCACCGGAGCTCAAGAAACGGATCCCTTCGACGCTGCTGTGCTACTCAGCATCAGCCAGACTACAACAATGGAACTTTGAATGGACCACACCCAATAGCAGGATCGGGTGCTACACCCAGTCAGTCCTATTCAAACTACAGTGCTAAGCGGTGTCAAGCAGAGAGAGCCCATATTCAGAGTAGACGAGCTGTTATCAGAATGTTGGGTAAGATTGTCGTAGTTTTACTGTTTTTTTTAAACAAATCCTCCATCTCCAGCCATTCATTACTTACATTCCGTTTCCGTTTTTCGAGTCATAGTCTTTGTAGCAAAATTTACAATATCGGCAATTCGGGATCTGTACAGAAATCTGGAATACTTTTTGACTCCCTCCCTGCAGAGTAAAATAAGGTTATGCCTGTGAAGGAAGACAAATAGGAGATTTAGATCTCAATTTCCTTTCAAGTACCTACGTGCAGGAATATTAAATAATTACCTCCATATTTTCCCTACTTGACCCTGTAGAAATGGGGGTAAGAAATGTAGATAGATAGTTGGTGAAAGTGGTTTTTGAACCATAAAGGCATCCAGCAACCCTACGCAAATCAGATACATTCTTCTCTTCTCCAGATAGATCTTTCTTACGCAGCAATATATCACTCTTCTACATCCTCCATTTCCCTTTGTACCCAAAGTCATAAAAAGAACGTAGAATGATACATGTAAAGGTTGACTTTATATTATTATTCGTATGTTATGTTGGCCTACTCGTTGCATCCATCCCTGCATGCATGGAACTCAGAATGATAATCGGAGTAGAGGAAGCCACCCACATACACGCGACGTTACCCGATCCCTTATCTGAAGTCAGAGACATGGAGGCACTTGCTTGGTTACTTTATTTTTTGAACTTTACTCCATATGACATACTTACAGAGGGAGACTTGTACGGGATGAGTTATAGTCCCAAACCTACTTTCAACTCCGTGTCCTTATCCTTCTCTTGAATTTATTATTTTGAGCTTAAAAAACACACCCAGAACATGATAGGCAAGTAGTAGGCATTTACGTCTCATCCTATATTATTTTTCTTTGCTGTAGAACTTCCCCCCCCCCCCTCCCCCCATAAACTGTAGTTCCACCATGCGATGGTCCAACACGGCATGGGTGAAGGGGAAGAGTGAAACGCCAAGTGACAAGAAAGAAGAGTTGCAAAAAGGCTTTTGAAACTTTCAACTTTCTAAAGAATAAATGATGTACTTCTTGATCTCTTTTTATTATATCTGGGCTAGAAATTTGAATCCGTTTAGCCAAAGAAAAATTGTTGTTTGGGAAGTAAGGAAAGGATAGGTTAGAAGTTGCATAATATACCTTCAACTACTAATATGACTTACCCTACCCATCTACCTACCGGTACGTACAGGTAGGCATGATGAGAATGTACAGCAAAGGGTATGCCTTTCCAAATTGACTCAATTTGGGCAACTTCACTTCAGCTTTTCAATCTAACTCAATCCGTACAGGTGGTGGGAGTAAACGTAGTAGGTTGGAAAAAGAATGGGAATATTGTCGTAAAAGAGGATAAGTAAATAAATCCATGGAAGAAAAGAAGGTGTGGCTGTCATTTAGTGTAGGGAACCTTGTGTGTGGATCTATCTACAGAGTACGGTGGATCTTGAGCGTTTTATCATGGAATAAAATGTGCGTGCAGGGAAAGTCACAATTAAAGAATCAATTTCACTAGTTCATCCTTTCATCCTTTTTTTGTGAAAAGACGGCTTTCACGCAATCCGACCAGGAGGAGAGACTTGAGTCAAGTGCATTTATTGGGCCTTACTATGGTGAATGAGGACCTTTCAAAATCCCTTTATGTCTATTGAACCCTATGGGCTTTTTATTGCATGAGGACATCTGACTCGCTTGCTTTCTCCTGAATGTTGGGTCAAATATAATATAGACCGGTAACTTACTAGTAGGTCTTGGTGAAGGTTACTTGAGGAAGAATTTAGGGTAAGGAGAGGAAATGATGTAGAACGTATACTTACTTTTGAGAGATTAGATCAAGAAAAGACCATGGTCGTAATATTAAATCCCTTGTTCTCTTCTTTCGTGCAAAAGATCTTCATCATCTTTAACTGATCCCTTTTCCTAATGCTTAATAATGCATAAAAAGCAACAAAACATGGGGCTAGAAAGAATAGGAAGAAAGTCGGCAAGTCAAGGAATGTAGGTTACTTTTCTGTCGTGCGTAAAATTGGAATGGGAGACTGCCTGGCGATTATTTGATTAGTTTTGGTTATTATAGATTTTTAGATGCAGTTTTAATGGTTCAGTTAGCGTGCTATTTGGTATTCAATTTTATTAGGAATACTTTATAATTTTAATGCTCTGCGAGCGTCTATCAAAAGGTGTGCGGCTTATGGTGTAAACACTGGGAGTACTTTCTGTAGAAAGTGGGAAGGAATTATGTAATTTTGCTTCAGCCGAAGTGGTTGTGCTACCTTTAGGGGTCGTGGTTAGATTGTAATAGGTAAATAGGGATGAAAAAGTTGGGTTGAGGTCATGAATTTAATTTTATTTTGGATGACTGCACTGCTTGGTTCTTTTTCCATTCTAGAGTCAGAGTGTTAGGTTTTTTTATGAACCGGAGATGTAGGATCTTTAAAACTCGAACACATCAATAGAATAATATGAAATGTCTATTCTGTTATTTAACCAGGTTAGGTTCTAGAGTCGAAGTAGGACAGGAAAGTTTGATGCAGTAGATGATGGTAATAAATAAGATACACAAGGAAGATAAGTTTGTGGAAACTACTCCAGGGGATTTCACAAAGGTTGAGCTCAGTTTGTAGGAAAGAGGGGCAAATATTCCTTGGACAAGAAACCACAAGTTCAGCCAGGGATAATTGATTCTAATTCCTCCTCTTGTATCTTGCAAGTAAATCTTAACTATTGCTAGGGACTGACCTCGACCTATGGACTGGAATTTTATTGGCCTTAAATCTAAAGTTTCTTACAGCTAGAGCTAACTAAATACGAAAGGTTTGGGTTCGGAACTGGCAGAACTTTCGCTAAAAGACATGACAAAATCAACAAACTTTACGAGCCGCTGCAGTTCCCTTTTTATAGGAAAGAACTTGAATTTAAAACTATGGATTTGACAGGTAAAGATTGGAACAACTTTACTGATGGTCAAGATTGCGTAAATTATAATATGAACTGGAACAACAATAGATAAGGAAAGATAGGGCTGGGTTCAAACTCATAATCCTGAGTAAAAAGAGGATCGCATCATCTTCTTATGCAAAGTGCATAGACGGAATCTGGATGTTAGGGAAACATAAGCTTGTGAGTTTACCAGACGTCCATAAAATGGGACTCGACAAGAGGAACTTTCAATCCAGGAAGCAGAGCTTAACTTCCGTACATCTCTGGTTGCGTAACAAATGAAGACATAACATGCGTAACATTGAAATACCTAAGTTTTAACCTGGTTTTCAATCCACCTCCGTAAATATATGCAGTTCATGCATTATTAAATTACCAGCCTAAATGATGGATAAGCTGGATTGCGGTTTTTATAGATTTAATACACCCTTGATACCTTGATACCTTGGCAAAGGGCTTGAAATAAATAGGTTTGTTCTTTTAAAAAAAACAAATATCAGGGATTTAGGTTTAGAAGAATCTGTCAGAGAGAAAGGGAGTAAAACCTTAGGGTTATTTGGGATGGGTTTAAGTATTTCTAATAAAATTGTACGATTTTTGGTAAACTCTTTTTTTTCACTCTCGTATTTTTTTTAATTCTAACGTTTGGAGAGCAAATCGGCCGACTTATCTCAATTTTAATCTTGACCCTTCATTTAATTCAGAATGTTTGGTAAGTTTTATACGGGATTCGGAAACATTTTCATGGAAAGCAGAACCCAAAGAGAAATAGGTTTTTAGTGGAACAAGTATCATTTTGGGAAATGTATAGAGAGCATTCCTCTAGTGTTTTATGGCCCTTCCTTCACTATCGGTCCTTAGAGACTCAAATATTGTTTCCCTTATCGAACTTGCACTTCCACCAGCCAAACCAACCAGGCCAGAACAACCTACCTTATAACCACAAAGAACGCATCCAGTTCCATATACTAAAGCCATACAACATCATAAAAAGCTATTTTCATGCCTGATAAAACCAAGTTAGAAAGTTCAAGAGTTAAAATGCGGGTTAAGGAGAGTATTCCATACAATAATGTGGTGGTATCCAACCCTATTAAATTTTGTTCACTCTCCGGTTTGAAACTTTTGTTGGTGTTAACGTTTGTGATGTGCGTACAGAAAGAGCATCATCCTACAGCCGTTTTTTCTACGGATGATGGCTACTGAGCTGTGAATTGTATGGAAAGGTTTGAAGGAGTTCCACTCTAAAACGGATATGATCCTTTAAGTCGGACCAGGATAGTTTTTTTTAGCAGGAGTAAGTAGCTTTTAAAATAATTCCACTAGTTGGAAGTTTAGAAATGGGATTTCTCCTTTCCTCCTTCAGGCTATTGTATCTGAAGAGTGGGCAAATACCAGCTTTCACAGGGTTGTAGTTTGGAGTTGGTGATGTCTGCAATCAAAACCTGATAACCGGTTCGATCTGTTGAGAAAAAGGGATTGGAACTTTTAGTATTCTAAAAGACGCCTTCAAGCCTTTTTAAAGGTATCCCTGTTTATTTAAATCCAAAATCTGACAACATACTTCCATTAACTTTTAGAGAGGGGGTATTTGCAGTTTGTGGAGTTAATCAGAAAATTAATATTATATTTTGTTCCATTTATCTATATCTATATTTCACATTTCAATCTTTAAATTTTGAAACATCGAGAAATTCCCCATCAGCCGCTTTTGCTGAATCTGAGTCTAGAATAGTGAAATAGTGAAAAAATATGAAGTAAAAGTGTTAAAAGGAATAACAGTTTTTGATTTCTGTGACGTCAACTGCCAAGGAAATGTTCGACTAAGTAACTGTAGAAGTATACCAATTTTGTTGTAGTTGTAACGGTGATCCCATTAGAAAGATTGTTGCTTGCAGATCCCCAATCCCTTTCTGATTTTATATCAAAGGCTTTCTGGGCAAAGGGTAAAAATACTTTGGGATTGTGGCCGAGTATTTGCTAAATAAATAAAGACTTTGATCGGGTGTGCGATGCAAGAAACCGTTTTTCTAGGAGGTTTACAAAAGTCCAATCGGGCCCCTTTTGAACGAATGCTCATAAAAAAAAGGTAATACTAGAAACTATATACGACAGCCTTTTGAAAGTAACCTTGGAATTTGCATACGTCGAATTTAAGCTAATTGCTATAGAACCTTTGGCTTATTTCACCGTAAACATCTTAATTTCTCACATGCTTTCTACCGGTTTCCTCGAACTAAGTACGAGAGATACCCACCCCATGGCCTGGGGATTCAAGACCACCCTTAACATTCCTTCCTATTGTCTGACAAGGTTTCACTATAAAATATTAATAAATGACGATTAATGTCCTTGAAACTATTTACCTTATCAGTTTTGGAAAACAATAGCCCAAAGAACTTACGGGTTTTGTCTAATGTGTAATTTAAAATGAATATATCAGTGCCAAATGGTGATAAACCTCGTAGGATTATTATATTGCCTATCAAAAATTAAAAGAAACCCTCACTACCATAGATAATGTAGACGCTAACAGGAGTAGAAGGACAACTGGCAGTGACATTGGAGATTTAATCAAATTATAACAAGCAGAACCGCCGGTTTTATTATCACGATTAAAGTCAGTTGTTGGAATCGAATTCTTCGTCAATATCGCTGCATCGTGATGTGCATTGGAGTAAACTGTGGTTCTATATTGAACGGACTGAGTATCCGTAGAATGTTTATAAAGTAATCCTCCAACTTTAGAAGATTCTTCCGTTATACTCCAAAGAAAGTCAAATTTTTTTTCAAATCTTGGTCTCTGGAGAAGGATGAGTAGAAGAAGTAGAATGAGGACATTTGAATGATAAAAGCCCTCATATCATTCACCAGATTCAATCTAAACCAGATTTTATCTTTCAAGTAGTGCTAGAATGGAATTGATTTGAGAAACGATGTACCAAACTTCAGAGCCACCATCATATCATTATCAAAGCAGAATGTGGTAAAACCATATCCCGTGTTTTAGTTTTGAAGTGAAACGCTTCTAGGGGACTTTACGTCTCTTAGAAGATGTAGATTATGAAGTAAACGGTGTACTTTTGTCGTGTCTTTCTTATTTATTTATACATTTGGTGGTTGTCTTATGCAGACAATTTTAGCAGCTTGTGTCTGTGGTTTAGTCATGGAAATAAGTCCAGAAATACGTTGACTTGACCGCTTAATATCTGGTTAGGTAAAGTGTAAATTGTAAATTGCATGCTTACTTTATTCCGGATGGAAGGGATGAATAAATTCTACCAATCCCAGTATCCTCCTATGCATGTCCACCCAATATTAACACATTTGCAATGACAAGGCTCAAGGCTTTCCCAGGTCATTTGGAAACCAGTAAATCTTACTTTATGGCAAGTTGATCCATTAACGAGGCTTATCAGACGAAATGCAGATTGAAATTGTAGAGTTATAATAAAAAGACTAAGCTTTTGTATTAGTTTATTTATTGCATCCAATTATTTCCTTACAGAAAGTATGCATGCTTGCTATTTATTTTTGGTCTGCAGATTTATGCAAATGGAACTTGGAAGAGTAAGGGCAGGTTTATCGCTTTATAGAGTGGCTACCTGAGCTACTTGGAAGGGTAAGGATGAGGGACAGAATAGTGTAATATTGATATAAAAAATAAATGACAAACGACGTCCACTAACAGCAGTGGTGACGCTGCCGCTGACGCTGACGGCAACAGCAACGGCAACGGCAGCGTACAACCAAAGTATTCCTTTATTTCCTACAAGTAAAAAGTCATTCTGTGAATGGCAGGTTCATCCATCAACCTTCTAACTTAGTTTCAATTTATAGCCAGTTTTTACTTTCAAGTTGGGCTAAGTGTTAAAGCCTGGATTAAATGTGTACCGACCGAAATACATGTTTTGTAGATTCATCATCATTTATCCCCCTCTCAATTAGCACTCCCCACCCCCCAAAAACGGTGTTTTATATACTGCATTTCCGGAAATAACTCCTCCCCTGGAATAACTCCCCCTGGAAAAAATTCCCCTATCCTTTCCATGTTAAATATATTTCTAGTTTTCCCTCTGAAAATTAACTCCCCCGGGGGAGTAATTTCCGGAAATACGGTATATGCCGTTGGATATGAAGGAGACTTTAGGGTAAATGCTCCTGCCAATCTAGCTTTCCATGCACATCTGCGGTTAAGGAGGGGGGAATTACGCAGAAGGAAAATGTATTATGAAAGGAGGTTTATCCCATTATTATTATGGACATTGATGATAATTATTCTCTATTTTTACATTTCAGTTGCTGTGGTGATCGCCTTCTTTGTCTGCTGGGCTCCGTACCACACTCAACGACTGATGTTCGTCTACGTGACGCTGTACGGGGAATGGACAGCTACACTCAGAGATATTAATCAAAATCTTTTTTACGTTGCCGGTAAGGTCCAGCTCCTCTATTCAGTTTAGCTCAGTTCATATTGGAAGCAACAATCGCAATGGAGGAACTGCCAACCGTGAAACGGAGGCTGGTTTTATATACTCAATGATTCTATTATATATAAAGTCAGTCAATGGTGAAAGGGGTTTATGGTGGATGCCTTTTACTCCAAATCTGCTAGAATAAGCTAAAGTTAAGGTTGTAGACGGACGAATTTACGCTGCGTTGTTCCCCTACGGCCTTTCTTTCTATATATTTGGGACTGAGCTAAAGTTAGAGAGTATTGATTTTGCCCATGAATTCCAATGGATATAATCCATCCGAAAGATCGTACGTCAAGTCTGAAATATTCGGATAGTGCTAGATTCGCATTGCCCACTTAGAATCATTATCATGATCACCCTTGAGGCATTTACTATGCATAGAAGAGTAATGCTCCCGGCTCCATCGGGTATTGCATATCGTATTGTCTAGAATAATGTCCCAGGACACTAATTACTTTTTCTGTCTTTTTTGGGTAAAATTTAACAAACGATTAAATGGGGATATTAATAGTACCGTATTTCCCGATTTAATTCCCCCCCCCCCGAAATAATTCCCCCCCCCCGGTATAATTCCCCATGGGGTTCGGG
>JAQFZX010002028.1:0-22641 GCA_034682405.1 Hydroisotoma schaefferi | reverse complement strand
CAGTAAAATATCATTATGGGCTGCGTTAGCGTTTAAAGTTAAACGTTTAAAGTTAGCTGCGTATTCATGTAGCGCTGTGCTGGACCGGAAAGCTCTAAAGATTAGTACTATTCACTTGCGTGGTTTGTAAAAATTAAATTATGCTTAGGCTAATCTACAGATTTTGATACAATTAGAATTCAGAATTCTCAGATAGTTCATCTAATCTAGTTTTAAAAAAGGATATTTTTTTCATAAAGTTGTAAGGAGACGTCGAAACCACTTCTATATTGATTTCAACGCTGATGCAGAATAGAATCTCAAATCTTAATAGCATATACCTTCATAAACGTGTGAGCATTTTAATGGAAAAACTACTTTAAATTGTTGTGAATGAACAAAACAGTACAATCAAAAGCATTAAAAGCAAGATTAACTTCTTCGCAGCTTGAAAATAAACAACAATGTGTAGAATGCAGTTTTTTTAAAATGAAAAATTAATCATTTAAATTAATACTGTAGACGTGATGAGTTCGTAGTAAATCTTCTCATTATCGCTTTAGTGTGCTAAAATTTAATTAAAAATTCTAATTGAAAACGCTTTTAGTTGAATTCCAAGGATTAGGTATAGAAATCAATTTGTCTAGCGGAGTGATTGATGAATGGCCTTTTGAACTATTGAGTAATGCTTTGAATTACTACAAAAATATGCAAAGCAGCTCTGCTGTGTGGTTTTTTCTTATGGGTTTCTAACTATAGATTACGATAAGCTACTATAGGAGTAAGTAAATATTGCAATGATTGCATCAAGGAATACGGAAAATGTTAAACATCATGAATGCCGTATGACCCACGGTCAATAAATATTGCAGCGAGCATTTGAACTTTTTATTAGCCATGCCCTGATCCCTATGACCCTTTGATAGCCCAACCAACCAATGTAGAGGACCATGATAGAGAAATCATATCTCTACGTTTCCCTGGAGACGCGGTGAAACACTTATTAACAGAAAAGTCTAGCTGAAATGTTGAAATCTGATATGGCGACTGAAGTTAAAAAAAAGGCACACAACGAAAACAGTCCGATATAGCTGACTTTTGAGAGACGAATACAAGTTAACGTTCTTCAGGTATAATAATGGTCATGGATTCGGAGTGCACAGCAAGACGTAGGCATCGGGATCGGGACTCTTCCAAGGAACGGAAGATGAAGGCTACCTTAAAGCGCTACAGGACGGACTACAATATAAATGACGGAAGTCAAGGCTGGTGCATCGTAATGTGTTGCTTTCTTGTAAATGTCGTCGTAATGGGATTTCTGAAATCCCTTGGCATCCTGACAATTGCTCTGAGGAAAGCGTTTAATGTCAGTCAGGCCGATGTGGCTGTTCTTGTTAGCATCACAACTTGTCTTAATTGTGTTGCAGGTGAATAAAGTAGCTTTAGTCTACCGTTTATCTATGAAAATGTATTTATTCATTTGGAACTTTACACCCTTTTGTTAATTACAGGACCTTTAGCATGCTATTTGGTTACAAAATTTACAGCACGGACAATAGCCTTTGTAGGAACTTCATTGGTCTCCATCGGGCTAGTACTTAGTTGGTGGGCAACGTCCATCCAGTTTCTGTACATTACGTAGGATCTCTTTAAAAACTAAACGCTTATGAGAATGAAGGCTTTGCAGCGTAATATTTCAAGCTAACGTATTCCATGGGTTTTATGTTTTAATTTCTTAGTATTGGAGTATTTGTCGGCTTCGGTTCAGGATTAACTTATTCCCCAGGGGTTATCCTTGTGGGTTATTATTTTGTGAAGAATCGGGGCATGGCAAATGGAATAGTTGTTTCGGGAAGTCCCGTTGGAGGAATGATTATGCCATTTACTCTCAACTTTTTAATATACTTCCTTGATTGCCGGTGAGTTTTAGGAAGGATAAATGTACAGCCTAGGTTTATCAAGCTTTTAGCTAAAATATGTAACTAATGATTTTAGTGGAGCTTTACTGATTCTTGGGGGCTTGATGCTCAACGCAGTAGTTTGCACTCTGTCATACCGTCCATATAAAAATGTGCCAGCGATTCCTATCTTGATAGTCTCAGTGGAGAACGTGAGAGCTAAGAAAACAAAAGGATCTCTTCATATTCCTCAAACAGAGGGGCACTTATACAATGTCGATTCTAAGCGTTCTGGCCGACATCTTTGTAAAAATACACATCTTTCAGACAGCGAAGACTCTAGTGGACCGGAATTTGTAAGTGTGTTCATTTCTCGTTACCTAATAATGTTGGTTAGAAACTTGAGAAATAATAACATAAAACGTTGCAAATAGATCGTAGATGAAGAATCAACCCAGAGATCCAGACCGAGAGATGCACGGCTGACGACAACCTCTGGCTCGGTTATTCTGCATACATTAAATGGTTTGAAGTTGAGAAATTCATGAATGGAATGTAAATATTATAATTTGGGCTTAATTTCGAAGGTACAAGGGTCGTTTGCTATATTTTTCAGAAAACTATGGCCGGAATCGTAAGCCTCATGTTGGAAGAAAGAGTTCCTTAAGTCGACCAAAGTTCTGGCCGGCATCTCAGTTGACAACGACTCCAGGGACGCAGTCGAAATCAAATGAAGAACTTGATGCAATCGTCAGTGGAATCGGTCAAAACATTCAATCTAAGGCGAGTCAGACCGAGATTCATACTGATCTTAAGAGCAAACAAGATGCACAAAAGACAATGCATACGCATCCCTTTGCAAGTACACTTAGATCAAACGTGGGCAGTGGTCATGCAAAAAAATCCAGTAGAATTCAAACTTCTTCATTGGTGGCGTCTGCTGGGACCGTTTCCAGTAATTTTAGTCGAGCTTCAACCCATCCTAAACCTGGGAACTTTGCTACAGAATTAGGAAGTCAAAGTTCTACTCTAAAGAACAAGAAGACAGTTCCTGAATCGGTAATAAGGTTTCTAAAATATATGTCTCTGAAAGTTACATTTTGTTTAAAATGTAACATATTTATTCACCCGAATGGCTTTTTTTTAGACAAAAAGGGCAGAGGTAAACTCATCGTCAGCCAAGAAACTGTCCCCATACGTGTTATCACTTGATCATAGCTGCGTTATCATGTGGTCTAATGACGACGTCCAGATCCCACCAGTAGAAAGTATATTACATGCAGAACCCCTTGGACCGGAACCTACGAAGAAATCGGTTGCGGATCAAACCTCGTTTACTGATGACCAGACACCGAACGGAAATGGAAATGAACATATTCATACAAATGGTGCAACTGGAGACTTCAAAGTTCCAGGTACTACTGCCTGAATTTACTATAAATAACTGCATGGTTTAGGAATCGCAATGACCTAAATATACGCTGAATTAATTGCATTTAACAGCTACATTAAAGAAGAAAGGCTGTTGCTCTCGAATACTACACTGGATCAAAGCTTCTCCACTGAATACACCGATTTATCTGATATTGCTGTTTTCAAACGCTGCGACGGCAATAGCAACCACTAACGTTTTGCTGCTGATTCCAGCCCTTGGAGAGTACCGTGGACTGAGTCAAGCAGAGTATAGTACTGTATATTTGGTAATTTCAGTTTCCGACCTGTCTTCAAGACTTCTAGGGGCTTTTATCTCGGACCGGGGATTGGTTTCTTACAAAACGCTGTTTGCTTTTGGTCTATTTTTTGCCGGGACAAGTAGCATCATAATTGCTTTCTGTGATGATTTCCTCAAGCTTAGCTGTATATGTGCGATATTTGGGCTTTCTAGTGGCTTCCATATTGGGATTTATGGAGCTTTACTAGCTGATATTGTGGGCGTTCGACTGCTTCATGTTGGATATGCTTTTAGCATGATTTTGAATGGGTGAGTCTAATTGAATGCAAGGCCACGACTTTCTTTGTTGCGTTTACATATCGTCAATCATTTCCCACTTTAAATACCTCTCGAATTTTTTAATTAAGCTAAATGAGCTTCTTTCGAATTACAGAAGTCTGCAGTTTACATTCATCTACCTGTCTGGAAGGATCTTATCAAGTAATCCCGACGCATTCACAGGCCTGTACATACTTTACGGAATAATTCTCATTAGCGGAGCCTCGCTTTGGATCATTCCATTAATCTTCGTGAATACCTTTAAAATTCCATCCTCGGAAGAAAAGATTCAAGCAGAGAATAAAGTTGAAGAAAATAAACTTCTTCCTACTGAAAGCGATTTAGTTGAGGTGAATGAAAAGGAACAGAAACAGAACAGTGAGTTGGATAAGATCAGAAGGAATAGAATGGCGAGGAAAGGGATGAGAAATAAAGGCAGCGGAGCTGCAATGTCAACTATGAGTTTATTTGAGCAATAAACATAAAACTCATAAGGGATACCACGGAAAGTCTATAAATTTCGAAGTTTTACTTCAGAATTAAATACGTCCTTTGATGTTAAAATGGCAAAATATTATTTAGGTTTCTTTTCCTCTTGTCAAGATGTAGATTATTCTCTGATTTATTAAATGTCTGTAAGTTCGAAAGTTCTATAAGGATACGGTGTTGAAATAAACCATTTTATTACAGACATAAAGATCTCATTGCACACAACCAGTAACCAGTAATCAGCAAGCAGATACACACTCTCTGTATTAAGTATTATGTTTTGAATAGAATAAAATTAAATTAACCAAGCTAAAAATCACGATGCATTTATGATCCAATTTGTAATTGTTGTTAAAAATCGTGAACGGCCTTGAGCAAAAGCCATTGCCATAAGTTTGTTAATTTTATAATGTTGCCAAACTGGATTGTTTTTATGCAGTAAAGCTAACGCGTTTATGACTTTAAACTGCTTGTCTACTCATCAACCAGCAGTCGAGCCAGACTTCGCCTTTTTTAGAAAGGGTTTCCCTTGTATTTGTATTTATCACTCATTAGTATGTCAAAAAGATGCGTGCATTTATTAATTTAATATTTGGGTAACGCAAAGAATTATTATTTACACATGAATTGTAAATGCTTATGGTTATTTAGACTGCTTCTGAAAAGTTGCATAATTATTTTGGAACAAGTCTATAAAAATCGTCTTTCATATGCTAATTATTCCTAGAGTTGCATTGCATCGCATCGCATCCCACTGCATTCTTTATGCCTTGCCAATTAGGCGAACCAAAAGTCTAACTAAAATTGGACAGCATATTTAAAAGTCATTATTCAAAAGTTCAAAACTTAAATAGCCTATTTGTATTCTCAGATGCGCTCACAATACTGAGAGAACGATGTGCTAATTGTTCTGTTCATACGAAAATGTGTAGGCAAGCAAAATGCCTTAAATCGTCTTATTATCAAGTCTTTTAAAAAATGTGAGTTACAAAATTACGAGATTTACAGTAAGAAGTGTTCTTTATTGTAAAAATAAGATGATCAAAACAACAAATAATAAAATATCAATGAAATTTTTGAATCTCTAGGGAATCCTGACTGATTTGGACTGATAGACTTCCCCAGAATGGACTAGTTGTAGCATGTTTGCATTGGAAGATGGTGGGAGCAACGCTGTACATTTGCGCTTGGGGTTTGTTGGCGACGCTTATTGGTATCCTCCAGCGGATCCTCCTGAAGATCGGGAAGATGATCCACCTCCGAGTTCGAATTCAGCAACTCGTTGAGCTCGCTCAGGGCTTCCAATTTGGATTCCACCGGATCCACCGGATCCACCGGATGATCGAGAGGGGGCTCCATATCCGGAAGAGGGGGCGGAGTATGATTGAGAACCACCGCTGCTACCGCCGTTGGAGGATCCTTCGTTTTGGGAAATGATTTGAGAAACTCGGGCAAGGAGAGCATCATCTACTCCATCGCTGCCTGAGGATCCCCCGGATCCACCACTGGAGCGTCCGAATCCACCACTGGATCCACCGGATTCACCTCCACCTCCGATAAGTTGGGCAACTCGGGCCAACAAAGCGTCATCAACATCTTCGGCACCTCCGGCAGCAACTATGGCCACCGTGGCGGAGAAAACAACGAGCTAAAAAGAGACAAAAATGGTTCATGAGTGAATATTACAAATTGGAATATGTACAAGAATTTTTGATGAAACGGACGTTTTTTATTGAAACTTACAAGCTTGAACATCTTGATTTTCGGAAAATATCTTTGAAAGATGAAATCGTTAGGTTAAGACAAGGAGAACTGATTACTTTCAGGTCAGAATCTTCCCTTTTATACCTTGGATACATGATGTCGTAAAAACTGTGCAATATTCTCACTTTATTACCCAAACTGCAGAAGCCAACGGGGTTCTTTATAATCAGCTAAAGTTACTTGTCAAAACTACACGTAGGTATAATATGGATCTATTCAAAAAGAATGCATGCATGAGGATTTTATAAAGAGTTAAACTATACAACAGAAAAACTTTTAATTAAACAGTTTAATTTTTCGTTGAACGGTCATCCTACTACACAAAAGCTTCTATAAAAATGCAATGCATCTTAGTTTTATTGTTGATTTGATGGCTGATAAGAAAAAATGGTCATAAATTAGAAGATTTTGGGTTAGATCGTGAATATCAAAGGGTCTATAGTTGCTTCGAATATAATGTGCATCAACAGGCCCTTCTATTAAATGATGTTGGTTAATGCATCGATGCTTACTGAAAACCATACAAATTGTAAGGTAAAGTTAACTGAAAAATAAATAATCGAAGGAAAAAAGGTGTTAAAAATAATTCATTGGGTTCAAAGTTGTAAATAAATAATCGTAAATAATCCATATTAATAAACAACAATACCTAAAATTATAATGAAATGATGCAAAGCAAGGCACCTAATGGAGACTTGCACGACACGTAACAATGCTTATCATTTTTAAAGCAGCGAAGGACAACGGGAATGAGGCAAAAGTCAATGACAACGTTTATTCTTAAAAGTTGCTGAGATGCATAATAATTAGGTTACATTTTTTTAAACCTCTTAACTTTATTCCATTTAAATGGTTGACCAAATGAGAATCTACATTATAATGCACGTAATGTGCATACAGCCATGCAGATATACTAATTAAGAGGAAGAAGATGCAACTGAAGAGACTTAGATGGCTAATGAGGTTTCATGATCACGTAAAGTAGAAATCTATTTTTTATGATCGATAAAAACTTGATTGGAAGAGACGAAAACCTTGAAAAAAGATTATCGAGAAATCATGACACTTCATTTAGGTATTGTGGCAGAAAATAAATAATTATTTGTAACAGAAGCCCTGCTACAGAGACTGATTATGAATGCGTAGTTCTTACGAAGATATCAAATGCAGGGTCACAATTTGTATTGCTATTTTGAAGTATAGGCTTTCTTATGGAAACTGCGGTGGAAAAGCAAATGATAATTTGACTGATCGTCCACGAGGGGTTCAGATTTCAATAATTAGAAAGCCTGACACGTTTGGAAAACTTTATAAAGCCGATTTCATTAAACAAATTCAGTAGGTTTCGTTTCGGGATAGTTAGGGATTGTCTAGTTGGCTGGTCCTAAGTAGCGTTAAATAGAATAAGTTTACTTGCATTCAACTTTCTAAGTGTTTAGGTCTGGAGTAAGTAAACCTACCTTCTGGTTCGTATCAATCATATGCAGCATTATACATTTTTAGCAGGCAAAATGCTCCCATATGATAAATTGCAACCATACTCTAGCAACTTTCGTAAATTCAAGCATTCCGAAGTTTAAATATCCTATTTGAATGTCCTATTCAACCTCAAGAAATATATACCGTATTGTTTCAGAGTGTCCTCGCCCAAAAAGTTTCTCTTTTTTGAAAAGTAGCCCCCCTAATTCCTATTAATAACCCTATAAACCCTATGTAATCATGTTATTTGACCAGCTCCTTCGAGGCAGTGCAGTGTGGTGTACGCATAGATAATCCATCATTTAAATATATTAAGATAGTTAAGAGAAAAGGGATGGAATATTTTATAAAAAATGCTAAGATAGGTCCTCCGATTTCGTTAGATTGATGACTTGGTGACTTCAAACTTCACCCGAGTTTAGGTTTATCCGATTCACTTTCCTGTTGCATTTACCGGCGTTAAATTCGGCAAACCCCGGATTTAATCCAATTAAAGATTGTGAAAGGTGCGAACTTTGGTGCTGGAAAAAGGATATCCGCAAGCCGTAAGATTAACCAAGGCAAATGAATAATCGTGTGTCCATTAGTTCAGTGGTAGAGAGATCTTATTTTAAATTGTAGATACAAATTTAGGGTCTCTTTCTATGTCCACAATATATTAAAAATTTATGCATGAAGCATGACTATATTCAAAAGCTTTGGTCATATTTGAAGCAGTGTCCAGTTTCTGGTACAAAATGCTTTTGAATGGGTGTTAGTCGGTCAAAAAGAAAGACATCAGTGTTTTTAGAGTCTCAACTTTACTGGAAATTAGAAATTCAATTGCATCAATTACAAGACGATGCCTCCCCCTTTTTTTAATCTGCCCTGCATATACCGAATCTCGCTCAGTGTTGCCTTCAGAATAAAGTAATCTAGATTATGAATAAGCTTATTACTAAAGCTCAGTTGGACAGTATTGGTTTGGTATTGTGCAGTATTTGACCGTTCATTCGTGATTTTATTGACGAATAATTAAGCAATACTGTAGCTTCTCTCAAGAAAAACGTCAACCAATTGCACGATTACGCCCCAATTAATTAAACTCTACAAACGAACGCTTGTGACCAAACTCTATCCTAATTTTCTGTGGTAAGAACTGATGATTACTTTGAGGCGTTGTAGTTTAATCAGTATGCAAAATATTGTGTGTAGCAATCTAAAACTAGTTCCCATGCATGCATCACCATCTTCCACACAAAAGCATGCGTTTTATAATAAAAAGAATTATTTATATGGATGGTGTATGGTATTACTCTTGATTTAGAGGAATAAAAAATCTTATGCAATTATTGTTATAATCAAATTGAGTAAAATGTCAAAAAGCGTTCATTATTTCACGTCCTTATTTTCTTGCCTTGTTTTGAGTCAGAATTTGACTAAGATTCTTGGATAGCGATTTGTAGTATTTCCAGACATCTTGAGAATTTGCTATCATTGTCAAAGAGAAGGAAAGGCTTGGAAGTATGAATTATGTAAAGTTTTCAATAACTCAACTTCCAATAAAGAACATGTTCCTCGGAGAATTTTAAGACTTGCTTATTTTGTTCTGCGAATTTACGGGTAAATAGCGGCCCTTATGGTCACTTTAAGTTGCAGTGGTTATTTTTACAAAGTTACGTTTTAACTGCATGCATTAGACGTACATCATAAACACTACCGTTTACCTGACCATTATCTATGGACGATTTCCCCCGATTTCCTCGAGCAATCTAAAGGATATATGCAATTGATACTTGTTAAATTGCCGGACTGTTCACTGTTTACATGTAGTAGTAGTAGCAGAGATTTTATTTGGAATAAATAATAAATCCATAAAAGAACATAGGTGTAGCGAGTTGAAATACTTCGACTACTGTAAATACAGAATCCTGCAATTTTAGGTAGATACTTTTGGTACTGAAACTAACAAACTGGCAAAATTGTTTGTTTAGTTGTATCCTCCTTGAGAGCGTCCGCCGGAGGAATATCCTCCAGAATATCCTCCAGACAGGTCAAATTCGGCCACACGCTGGGCAATTTCAGGTCGTCCGAGACGGATTCCACTGGAAATGCTTCGAGTGGGGGCTCCGTAGGATGAAGATGGGGAAGAGTAAGATGGAGCTCCATAAGATGATGAAGGTGCAGAGTATCCTCCACCTCCGCTAGAATATCCTGAAGATCTGCTGTAACTACCTTCGTTTTGTTGAATAATCTGGGCAACACGAGCCAACAAAGCGTCGTCTACGTAGGAATCACCATCATTGCTGTATCCGAAGTCACTGTATCCTGAGGAAGCTGGAGCGGAGTATGCGTAGGCTTGTTGTGGGGCTCCGTAGTTTGATGGGGGCTCGGCAACCACCAACGCAGCCAGAGCAAAGAGGAATACCTGCAATTTAATAAACACGTTTTTGTAAAAATGGACCTGTAGAAATGCTTTACTCTGCATTTGTTCAAAGTAGACATTGCATTGGTTCTAAAGGACACGTTTATTGTCTTGTGTTGCTTGTTGTAGCATGCATGCTTTGTTTCCGGAATAAAAATCAAAGTTTGCTCCCTACTACCACGGCCCCTTAGCAGAGGTCTTCTATTCCAAACAGGGCAAAACTTACATCTCCCAGGTTAATTTCCAAATAAAAGTAAAGCAAAACAAATATATTCTGAACCGATTGTCCACTATTTCACTGGCCGTTCAAAACAATCTTGTTGCAGCCACAACCAGAGCTAAACGTTTACAAATCTCTTTCTCTACCAACGCTAATCGCAATGCATCAAAATGCTTCTTTTCTTAGACGACTGTACTGAACACTTACAATTTTAATCATGATGGCTACTCCTTGGAAATCTGAAAAGAAACTTTACTCGAGAAAACCCCGTAATTTTGAATATCTTCAAGTGCACAGGTAACAAGTCAACTGAAGTTCAAAGGATCTGTTTCAGGGGCTTTTTATACTTCCATTTCAATCTAACTCATCCTCTCCTCCTACCTTAGATTTTATATTAATTATCTTCATAAAGTAGTAAAAGATCGTAGTAATATGCACCACTGTTTGGAGAACGAGAAACCTAGAAACCTCGCAAATAAAAATAATACTAACTAAGTAAAGCTTAAAGCATATCATTCTACATTCTCTCTCCACGTCATTAATATTCCATCAATTTCTATAGGTCTTACGGTCGTTATTGTTTCATTTAGATTAATGTTACCTCATGGAAGCTAATAAAATTGGAAAATATAACACGTAAAGTACAAAAATCTATTTCATTCTAGTACAAGTGATAAATTAAGCTTAATGGTAAAGAATCCTCCATAGCACAGCATGGACTGACAGGTAGGACAATAAAGGGGAAATCCACTCCCATAATCAATTGTTTTTACTATACAGTCCATTCGGTCCTTAAAGTCCCTCGTGTTTACTGGGGAACTAACAATAACATAATGCTAACGGTTTTGTTTTATTTTATTAATTTTAAATAATAAAAAAGAGTGGATAAACAACTGCATAACAGATTGAGGTTTAAAGCACATCCCTTCATAGTAGAAACATTATAGTAAAGTCAGCCAAGTCTTTACTATTATACTTATCATATTATATTGTAGGGAATGTCAGATTGTCTAGGGTTTGTTGTAAGGTAATAAGACAAGAATAATGGGTGTTTAGCCGGCTCGACGACCATAATGACAGTCATCACATTGAAATCGAAAGGTAATTACAACCATGCGATTACTTTACTGTAGATTGCCATGCATTAAAATAGATAGTTGATGGGGTGAGGGTTAACTACAAAAGGTTAGGGTGAATTCAATTCCAATTGTATGTTTGGTTCGATTGGGAAAATTGCACTGAAGAATCTCACCTCTTATTTAATGCAAGTGGACGAAAACAATTAACCCTTTTCAGCACTTATATTATGCAAAATATATAGCAATGCAATTCAGCAAAAAGGGTTAAAAGTGGAGTAGAAAAATAATATAAAATATATTGTTGGTTGAAGAAATGGTTTATGAAGGTTGTGATTAGATTACCCTTAAAGGTACGCTGAGAGGGGATATTATCAGAAATATTTTGATCCTGATACTGAAGATAAATGCTCATTACGGAGGGACCATGAAATCACAACAAATGATAAATGTTGGATTGCGGTGATGAAAACTAAAATAAATGTAGAATTATAAGAATTATTTGATGAGATCGTGTGTCCAATATTTCTGTTAAATGTAATGAACCATTTATAACTGCAGGGGAAGGGAAATGAACTGAAATGACTTCTCTAAGCGTTGCACTTTATGCTTTCGAAAAAGTAAGAAATAATCTAATCAATCATCAAAAGTACCAAAAGGTGATTATGATGATGGAGATAAGGGCTAATGATATTTACCTAACAATATTACGAGACCTTTGACACTGATGAAGTAGAGATGTAGATTTAACTCCCTCCCTCCTTTGTAAAAGTGAAGATGCTTAAGGGCTAAAAGTATTGGCTCATTTTTTACCAAACAGGTATACAAATATCTTTTACAATGGGAATAATTTCGATGAAGGACGAATCATTTA
Organism: Hydroisotoma schaefferi; assembly: GCA_034682405.1. Classification (NCBI taxonomy): domain Eukaryota; kingdom Metazoa; phylum Arthropoda; class Collembola; order Entomobryomorpha; family Isotomidae; genus Hydroisotoma; species Hydroisotoma schaefferi. Next base: position 10,468 of record JAQFZX010002028.1, on the reverse strand, counting down.
TAAATTTTGTTTTTAGCTGATTTTGCCATAAATTATTAAATAAAGTTTTTACCACAATCCCACAAAATCTTGTGTACTTTTATTATATAAGAATTTTCATGACTTCAGGCATGCAATATCTGGTAGATTGTTGTTGTCAAAATAAGCAATTTCTTTAAGAAGTATTGTATTTGTGCGACGTAATCTAAGCTGACTTGACTGATTACGGATTGACCAGATTTCATTCCAATTCTTAGAGTCAACGTCAAGTTTTTTGGCAACATTTCTGCATTTCATCAGCGAATCTATATTTAACAATAGGAATACTGGGATCAGTGGATGCATGGTTATTGTTAATGGAATTTATTCTTACAGGGAAGGAGTTGGGCATTTAAATGCCAGTTAGAGTTAAGTGGTAATAAGGGATAATGTATAACATACCAACTTACTTATTAGTAATCGGGTAAAGTATTACTTAATGTGACATAATCATTCTACAATTAATTGTCTGTAAGTTGGACAGTCAGTTATGAAAATGACTTAATAGGATGGAAAACAAACCATAATTCTGAGAAGTTTTAAAGCATCGAGGACAAATAGCATATTTTTAATTACAGGTTATCTTTAACTTATCACTGCTAGCTGTAAAGGTGGCCGAACGTAACCTTTTTTGCCTATCGCTGAACTATAAATATTTTAAGGGTCTATATTAAAATTGCATCTAAATAATGGCACACATCCTTTATTAGCTGTCTTCTAGCTCATGTAAAACTATCGATAATCCATCTGTAAGAGGCGCAATGTATTATAGATAGATATTATCAAAAGTTGGGAGTCTATCTACAGTTGAATCTGACTAACGATGGTGACTCAAACTCAAGTAGACGCTCTTCTTACGTAGGGAAAACGGCAAACCTAAAAAGCGCATATTTAGCAAGGGAGACATTAAATAAAATAAAATAGTTCGTGTTTTATTAGCATATAAGAATTCTTCTCTTTAGTCGCTTAAGCCTATTACGCTGTGACAAGTAAAGGGTGTTCGTTCTGACTCAATAAAGGACGTTATTAAAAGTCTTGATGTATTCCATTTTAATTCGTTAGAATTCAGTCAAGCTCGTGTAAACCTTTTGGGATAAAAAGTTGTGAAATTTTTGTTAAAAAGGAGACATAATTACTTAAACTTACTCCAATTATTTTAATATCGTATAATGCATGCATGGATGTTTTATAATGTATGAAGGCTGTGGCTGTAGTAGGCAGGTCAGATTACATTTTGATAGACAGCAGCTACGGTAAATAAGTACCTTAACTTACCGTAATGCCTAAATATGAGAAACTGTCGTATGAAATGTTTACTCGGGCAAATTTAATTTATTCAACAAACACTCAACATTGACAATGAAGGAGTAAGTACAAAGGGGTTGTTGCTTGTCAGTCAAAATTACTAATCTTGAAAAGATTAAAATGATTTTTGGGCGTTTAATTGTATTCCTTAGAAATTGGAAATAAAATCTTTATACAAAAGATTCCTTCTTTTAATTTATTGATATCTACTTAATATGATTATTTTATGCAGACAACCTTGCCTGCTTTTAAACGGCAAGTAAGGAACGGTACGGTGGATAACAGGATAACGATACACGGTAATTTTAATTTGAGGGATGGACGGATCAATTCCTTGACATCGTTGCTGCAAGTATTGGAGTAAAGTCATGCAAAGACTTAATAAGAGATAACACTTAGTGGAGTATGTTAAAAGTGTAAATATGTCATTGTAAAAAAATAAAGAATTTGGCATTTATGCATGGACATCAGGCATATGGACAGATCCATTTGGACAAGTTTGTGGTTTTTGTTTTATATCACATTTAGGGTGATATTAAATTAAATGGTTTGTAAGTAATTAAAACAGATGTAAAATTGATTGTTTAAAATAAGAAGTGTAGAAGTTTTATAGTTATAATTTTCCTAAACCTTGAAAGACGCTGGAAAGAAGGCTGTTTTTAATATCATGTCGTTTAAAATGTTGACCTTTTAAATTAATAAATGTCATTGGCTTAGCTTTATGGTTTCTGCTAATGTGATTAAAGCTAGGGAGCTGTTAAGATTGCTGAACTTGGTAATTTATTTAGTAAATCATGATAGCACCACCACATATGCTACATTTTGTTGCAAAACTTAATATGCAGTCAGTCAGCAACTGCTCGTGCTTAATTAATAACTAACCATCAATATAAATTAGACTAGGGCGTCAGTCAATCAGCATTCTCAGCATGTCTAAATTACAATAACTGGGTAGGCAACTGTAAGGATTTATTTATCGCTGACGTTGACAATCTTGTTCGATAGCTTTTAATTGATGGATTTTGTCTTGTTATCCAAACTGAACTAGTATGTTTTGTTAGTCCGTCAGTGTTTTCTAAGTGTCGATGGAAAAACAAGTGTGCTTGACCACCAAATCAAGTGTTCAAAAAGTTTAGGTTAGGTTATGAAACAGATTTCGAAAATTTTACAAATAAAGTCCACGTTAAAACTTAATGTTTAGAGGCTTAGAACTTAGAAGGGATGCTTTTGCAAGAAATACACAATATTATCGTCACCTTTAATATGTAGAACAGCATAACCTTATCATAATCATCTACCTCAAAACAATTAAATAAAATCCTATTAACTTTACCTAATTCATTCAATACGGTTTTCATGCCAAAAGGTGATCAACGTCAAAATGAGCTTTTACGTGTATCTGTCATCATCAAATCAACACTGCACTGTGACTGTTGGATGGATGAAGTCTTTTAACTTTTTATGTAGCACTCAAATAGCAAGGAATGCTATTGGTTTTTATTAAAAATCCATTTGATCATTAAGGACAACGAAGAATCCTACTTTTTAATAATAATTATTCCTCCCAATTAGTTCCATTAAGATGGCCTAATTGTCTTGAGTCTGACGGTTGGTGGTCGATTAATGGATCAAATCAAAAAGCATTTCTTATTGATTAAAGCTCGCCTGTATTGTTTTTAAGTTGAGGAGGTAAATCACTACAGAAATTGTGATGCTAGAAAAGAAGGTTATAACAAGTAATCAGGTTGTGAGTTAATTTGGGTTACCGTAATCAACAAAGCAAAGCATGTATGGGGCTGGAAAATAGAAAAAGTCAGGTTGAAATTCATTAAACTTCACGTGGCTTTTTTTTTGGATATTTTGTATGCATTTCTTTAATTGAATAATTTAAAATGGTAGATTATTGACGGAGAAGGATGTCCATGTTCACTTAATAAACAGTACAACTCAAACTAGTGCCAATAAACGTGACAATCTTGCCTATTAAAGTTTCATAAATGATCAATAACTTTTACTAAATCGATCATTTTTATAGGTTTTAATGCCAATAAAACACCAAAGCGTGTAATTAATTCAATAACTACAGCAATGGGTAATGGGTTATCTTAAGGATTGCCGCACGCATGTACGCACATTATAATGATACCTAGACCTTAATGTAATATTAAACTAAAATAATTTATGATAAAAGAAAACAATAACCGTGTGCCGCCTACCACTTTGACAATTGCATTATTAGAATTAGCAATCAAGCAATCCTCCTAGGCATTTACTTCATATGTGGCCAACGAAGCGTGAAATAGATTATGGTTTTTTGCTTTTCAAGGTTTAAATTATGTCATGGGCAAATTTTGTACAGGATTTGATAACAATTAAGAAACTTAATGTGATTAGTGTTCAGTTATTATATTTTGAGTAATGATCTTGTGAGTCAGAGTACATAAAGCAGATCTGTTTTGCTCTTTTCGTAGAGTAGAGCGGATGTTGGCGTCTTATAGAATAAAGCAACTTTAAATGTTAAGATTATTCTCATCTTTTGATTCGGATTTCTGAACTTTTGCATTTAAAGAAATGGAAATGAAGTTAATTATATTATTATATAATTTTCTATCCCCTGAAACCAGAATTTACAATCTTTAATTGTTTTGGAGTCTAAGCCTCGTCACTGTTAACGTCCCCACGCCTTTTTATACATTTATGGTTAAATTACCGGACCATAACCGAGTTAAAAAATAACTTAACAAGTTGACCAGGAAGGCTTATCTGGAAAGTAAACTTTATCGGAGCTAATCATATACTATTTAATACCTAGCTGGCAGATGAAACGCTTGAATTACTCTTACTCTCATGGAAGGCGAATTCTCTGTAATAGAAGTATGGTGACAGTTTGGTGGTTTAAAAAGCTGAAACCACTTCTACAGATTATCAGAGTAGATAAGTCTTGAACTTGAACTTGATAGTTTGTAAAATAATCTCATATCGTCTTAGCCGTGTTCGCGAACCTTCTTTCACGGCGAAAAATGCATAGACCTATAAATTATGATATTACTTCATACCGTGGTGATGCTGATAATAACTTTACAGTCATGGAAAGGAAAAGTTAGCATGGTGAAACTCTTTCATCGGATTTATATCTGGATTTGGGCCGAGGATTGAGATAAGTTAGAAAAAGTAATAACCCTGGTCAACATTTGAAGATTTATGAAGCAAAAACATGCTGAACAATAACCCTGCCACTTTTCCTGTTTGTATATCATTTCAATTCAAGTTGTTGCATTATTTATACTATCGTATTCATTTGCAAGTTTCCCTATTGACTTTTCCTCGTATTGCTTAAGAACCCAATTACATTGGTTTGCCCGGTCAGAGCAGTAACAATTATAGGATAGAGGCCTAATAATATTCAACGTCAAGTTATTAAAACTACGATAACTCATTTTTTATTTACTTTGAGCATATCCACCCTCAGCCAGGCTAGACTCATGCAATAAATTGAAGTAATTAAGTCAGAATAAAATTAGTCTTAAACGTGTCTCGTCATTATACGAAACAAAAACAATGGAGTCTAGACATATATCATTGTGAGCTAAATTAAAAGAGCCAACGGTAATAATAAAAAGTATGTGACTGGACGGATTTAAATAATTTTTAATCAGTAAGCCTCCAAACCCCCTATCTCTGTGTCTATACAGAACTTCAGCCTTCCAACCATAATGTAACTGTACATGGTAAAGGCAAAGGGTACAAAAAATAAAAAACGCCGGATAAAAAACATTGAACTAAAGGGACACAAAGTCAAGGACTTTGGCAACTATCTATCTGTGCATGGCCGCACAACATTTAGACAGCTCAAATCCCTCTCCGATAACATGATCACGTTAACACTTCCAGAGTTAATGTAGAAAGATAGTAAAAAACTGTGCAGGCTGTCCAAAACCATAAGTAAATGGTTTATTATGAGTGGATGATTGAAGTATGGTTGTAGTTGTAGTAGATATGATATTAAAATGTAGCCAAACTCAAGAGGGGTTTAGCAACCACTTAATTCTAGTCTTTAGCTTAGTATTGACGATGATCATCCTCGTCGTCGCTCTGGTTGGCATTCTATTGACTGCGTATTTAAATGTTATTTTAATACAGAGATTCTCCCCATTTATATAAATATAATCGCTGCGTATAATAATGAGTAGTGTAGATAAAAATTAAAAATGAATAGGAGTAGCATATGGAAGAGAGATATAGGTAGATAGGAAGGGCTTATCCAAAATGTCAAAGTCCAGGCAGACATCTCGTCATGAACTTCATCATACAATATATTATTCATACAGAGCGTGTCTCCTACAAACCCCCGTTTTAGTTACTTCTACTTCTGATACTGAAACTTGGAACTGCACTGGAACCTCGTTTACATCTCTTCCCTTCGTGATCTAAATCGTCGAGTTAAAGCTTAAAAGTTTTAGACAAATTTGAAGTGAGAAGCCGACTTGTATTTAGTAAGGATTAGTTATTTCAGGAATAGTATTCTGCATATAACTAGCCGTAGGGAATTACCGGCTCCAGTTCTTAGAAAGTTTAAGGGCTTTACATAGTCTATAGTTTTGTTTTAAAGCTGGGAAATCCGAGAAATCGGTAGGAAGTCAAGAAACACAAAAAATAACGTAAGGAAACTAAAGAAATGACAGATTTATATGGGTTAGAAATGCAGTAATTGGGGTTGCAAGCTACTTTACGCTATTTTTGCCCCGTATGAATAGGTTAAAGAAGAGTTCAGTAGACAAAGAGGAAGATGCAGTTACCACTTCTATTCTCTGCGACATTTTTCATAATCTTCGCAATCCCCACAATAACTTTATTCCTTTTGGGGATATTCCACAAACTTTTTGGCGTCCGACAAAAATACAAAGAGCTGCTACTATTTATATTTGAAAAGGGAAGGGTTAAAATCGAAACCTCCCAGCGCGACCGACCCACATCCGACAAAACCCTGGTACTTTGTGAAGAAGATGACGAGGAAGTAGAAAAGGTCTATTATCCAGATCGGGAAGGACCAAGTCCAGACTTTGAATTCTCCGACTCATTTGAAATGGTTACGGCTGGAATCCAAGCAATAGTCCAGGACCAAGTTACACACCGATTCGAAGCGGAAGAACTCCAATCATGGAATCTTTTGACGAGAACTAACCACGGATATGAGTTCATTTCAATGAGACTGACGCTTATCTGGGTTTTGGGATTTTACATACGCTATTTGATCCTGTTACCGTTGAGGATTGTTATTCTAATAATGGCCACAGTAACTTTGACCTTTCTCACCGGACTTGTTGGACCTATTCCGGATAGTTGGAGGATCAAACGGTTCCTTAATGACTGGTCTTGTAGGGTATCCTTTAGAATCCTGAGCAGAGCCTTCTCCGCCATTATTACTTATCATGATGAGCAATTTAAGCCGAATAGTAATGGGATATGCGTTGCTAATCATACTTCGCCAATTGATGTAGTGATTCTATCATGTAACTCGAGCTTCTCTCTTATTGGACAAAGTCATGGGGGATTTTTGGGGATTTTGCAACGAGCTTTGGCCAGGGCTTCTAGTCATATTTGGTTTGACAGGACGGAAATGAAGGACAGGGCTGCGGTTTCGAGGAGGCTTAAGCAGCATGTTCAAGACACTACGAAACCCCCTATTTTGATCTTTCCTGAAGGGACTTGCATTAATAACTCGGCTGTTATGCAGTTCAAAAAGGGATCTTTTGAGGTGGACACGGTCATTTACCCGGTGGCTATCAAGTACGATCCGAGGTTTGGGGATGCTTTCTGGAACAGTTCTAAACATGGGATGCTTCATTATATTTATAGGATGTGAGTTTAAAACAAATTAAACACCCCTTTACATTTTTATGTATATCGAGAGTTCATGCGGCATTGAGTCTCTGAATGTAACATTTTAGAAAAAATTATGCCCTTTGACCTTAAACCTAAAATACCACATAAATTGGTTATTTTTAATAGGATGACTTCCTGGGCAATAGTCTGTGACGTTTGGTACCTCCCACCAATGTACAAAGAGGATGACGAGACCGCAGTGGACTTTGCTAACCGGGTAAAAGCGGAAATCGCATCAAAGGGAGGTCTAGTAGACCTAGATTGGGACGGTGGCCTAAAGCGCAGCCCGGTTAAACTGGAATGGAAGCAAAAGGAGCAACTAGAAGTGGCAAAGAAGATAGTCCAAAATAATAACGAATCCCGGAGGAACAGTGTCCTCTCCTTGATTAACTCCGGATCTGAAATGTCGGACGATGAGCACTCGTCCTACATGTCTAATGGATCTGCTGTCAATAAGCATGCCCTTAATGACTGTTTATTGAAGCTAAAAGACAATGAGAATCTGATCAAGGAGGAGTAAATATTAAAATAAGTCTGTCGATATGTTGTAAAAGCGAATGGGTATTTTTGGTCGAGGATGTAAGACAGGATTGGAGAAATAAGAGCACACATTTTTATTAAGGATGCGGATTATAAGGCCCCGTTTATGCTTTAAAAGGATACGACTGAAGCACACACTTTAGTAGAAATAGAAATAAATTTCCACCCAGCTTTACCAACTTTATAAAAAGGTAGTGCATTGAATAAGGATAAAATTTAAATGCAACTTGGGACTGATTAATTGCCGTGTCTGTGAAAAAGAGTTACCTCGCCATTACCATTTAGTACTATTATTTAAATTAAATGTCCATAATGCTCATGCCAATGTAATTTAATTAAATGTCACGTTTAGTCAGAAGTCGGAAGACTGTTAGATATGCTCGCATTCCTACTTAATATAGTTATAATATGCTCCCTGAAAAGGTATAAAAGTTCATAGCTTGGAGATAAAGAAGGTGACAAATGGACGGACGACGAGAGGAAAGATTAATTTTAATAGTTTAGGATTAACTAAAGAAGAAGATAGATGTGGGTTAGCGAGAGGTTATCTGGGGAAGGAAGGGCGTCTACAAGATAGGGATAGGTTTTGGTACTTGACAGCAAAATAGAGAAAGATATTATTTTTGTTTAAAACTAAATTAAGATTGTAAGTAAAAATGCTTGCTGGTTTGGTGGAGTTGTTACTACTTATAATACTGAATGGTGATGAAATTAATTTACTATATCTACTGAAATAAAGTACCATGCATACTGAAATGGTGTTCAAATTTAAGATATAAAATGGTCGTCTTTTATTTTATGTATTGTTAGTTATTTGCAAGTGCTGCAGTAGTGAAGCACATAAATAGTTATTACATAGCAGCTAAGCTTTACAATAAAATGAATGGTTGGGTTGGGTTCGACAGATAAATATTTAGGGACTGCTGCATTTATTTTACTTCCGTTTTAAAATAAATGGCAAACTCAAAACCTATTATGACGAGGACGTTTCAATTTAAAAATTGAGCTGGCTTGATAGAATGGTTGGGAATGGGATAACTAGGTTTTAATTGTCATTCACAGCTTAGGAAGCTGTATTTTTCTAACTCCTTAACTAATTTAAAGAACGCTTCGTTGTCAGGTTATTGGTACAGTCCAAATGTTTCTAAAATGATTGTCTCAGTCTCCTCATATCACTAATTATTATAGTAAAGAGATCTCATTAGCTCCAACATTTTTCCTGGAGGAAATCCTCCAAAGTGTGATATAGATGCCTTCTGACTCCACCCAAGCTGTGGTTTTCGTCTGGATAGCTCTAAAATGCAAATAGTTATTTATTATTCAAAAGTACCCTTTTTAAATTAAAGATGAAAGCTATTTGCAAAGGACTAACTTGCTCTCTGAAGAGAATATTGTTTAGTTCGAGTTTTCTAGACAGAACCATGCTCTGCTGGTAAAGAACGTTGTCATCTGCATTCCCGTGTACCAGAAAGTAGTTCTTGTTGGCAAAATTGCTGATGTGATTTGTCACGTCTGATGAATTATATCCGTCTGGATTGTCGTGTGGCAGGGACATGTAGCGTTCGGTGTAGATGGAGTCTGAAAGTATAAAAATTACATTTTTATATTGAAATTATTAGACTAGATATTACTCCAATTTCTCATCCATATCTCGTTTGCCCTATGCCTAGTTAGTCTACGACTAATTCAGTCCCCTCACACTCTTTTTCATGTGTTTCGCTTCAACCCCGCGGGATATGGACGAGAATGATAATAGATAAGCATAGACGTTATTAATCATGAATTTACCATAAAAGGCCCAGTTGGTCACGGGAGCGACGGAAATCCCACATCTGAAAATGTCTTTATCCCTTCCCATAACCATCGCTGTTACGAAGCCTCCATAACTCCAACCCCAGATTGTTACTCGACTGCGGTCCAGCCATTCCAAGTTATCCAGCAACCATCTACAAGACATCATTTGTCATTTACTTAGTCCATCCATACTTGCCTTCTTAACATTTTGTTGAACAAGTTGAATCTTACTTCGTCCCAAATATCTGGTCATCAACTTCAACAGTTCCTAAGCGTTTGTAAACCTCAAACATGAAATCAACTGACTGACGACCACTTCCACGACCATCAATCGACCCGTAAACAATGTTTTTACTCGAAACCAAACTAGTACCCCAATCTATTGGATACATTTCCGTATTCTTCTGTCGTCCTGGACCTCCGTATCTAATTGGCACTAGCATTGAATCATTTTATGGTATCAAAAAAAGATAAGCTAGACAAGGCAAAACAAAACTCACGTATCGATAATCAAAGGATACTTTTTCGTTTCATCAAAATCGAACGGGACATATAACTTCACAAGCAATGTGTAATTCTTTTCAATCTTTATCTCATATTTCTTTACTAAAGGTAGAGCTGATTTTGCCAGTTTTTCAGATAGCCTTTTATTATCTTCATATATTATTTCTTTTTTCTGAAAAGTTCAAAGCCGGTGTGTCTGGTGTTAATTAATAATGAACGAAACTCTACTTAATAAAGTTGGATCAATCCTACCTTTTTAACCCCCATTATTCTAACTTCTGGTACTTTTCCAAAACATGTCCGAACAAAGTAGCTCATTTTCTTAGACATCACTACCGAACTGTACTTACAGTTTGAGCAGGTTAAACATTTCATGTCCTCACCCCCACTTTTAACCATGTAAAGGTGCATTTGGGATGGAGAC